>PVJL010005467.1:0-108173 GCA_004026885.1 Lyroderma lyra
TCTAGGCCCATGGAACTGATCCCACCTCCCTGCTTTATCTCGTTAAGTGTTATAGAGGCAAAACAAGCTTGTAAAACTCTGCTCTCCCTCCACCCACCCCCACCCCCACCCGGGTTTAACTACATCTGGTGAAGTTTTGCAGAGGCAGAACATGCTGATAAGAGAGGAATGAGAAACAAAGAAAAATCGCAGACCCCAGATAACAGATGGAAATTTGTGGTCACCAGGACGAGATTGACCAGACCCAGCCTGTTATCTATAAAAACTCCCCTGATCCCCTTCCCACTCACTGACCTCCTTCTGGAACGCAGCCAGCCTGCACCCAGGCGCAATAGAGAACTTTTGTTCTCCATCAGGAAGCCTTGTGTTCATCTGGCAGAACCAACTAGTTGGGACCTTTCAGACAGCAAACAACGGTACCGCCCCATTTCAAACAGTACACACGGTCAGCCTAGTCTCACCGGGCTAAATTCAAGGTGTCAGTGGGCTGACCATATGTACCTTGTGAAACAGGACAGCACTGTTTTCTATCCCATTTAAAATGGTACATCTGGTCCACCTACCTAAGGATGCCCTCATCTCCTCATTCCTCTGCCCCCTCTCACCTCCTCCTTCCTTTCCTCCTCTCTCCCTGCAGCACTGTTCTCGCTGCCTATGGTAACAGGATCACTCTGACTGTCACTGTCACCTTAGGACCCCACCTTGGGGCCATCAACTCACCCACCAAGGGCCCCTTTATCTTTACCCCTCTCCCAACATTTTGGCAGGAACTCATTCATTACTGGTGGAGTATACAGCTGATATGAGCCCAACAAGGGAACCTCTCCGCCCGCACCCCCCACTATAGACTCCTTTTCCCTGGTTCTGTAGCTCTCAGTTTCACCTTTCTCCTAGTCCAAACTCTTAATTGCCTCTTCGATCAATTTCCTCTGGCTCCTCACCCCGAGCAACAGGTTGTGCCCCATAGATAATTACTCTGAAACTTGTAACCCATGTCTCCAGCTTCCTGATTACAATCAGCTCAGGCAAGCACCCCTTCCAGGCCTTTCTGGACCGAGACAGGGGATAACACCTGAGTGACCAGCTAGGCCAGAAGTCAACAGGCCACAGGCTCAACAGACTTTACATAAGAGCAACAGGGCTTTGAGGACTATTTCTTAAGCCAATGCTTTTAAAACTATTAACAGAATTCATTTCTCCTCATCTAGGGACCATCGGGATACAAGGGATACCCCAACAAGGCTCCAGCCCATCTTAACCAAAGAAGTCAACATGGCGGATCTCGAAATCCCTCCCCCCTTTTAGATCAGATACAGTGAGAGCTCTGGGGATCCCCAGGAGGTAGGGACAACGACCATCCTCAGCAGGAAGCAGGTACAGAAGATGAGACCTCTAGTCCCTCAGCTTCCCATAGAGATTCGGGGGGATCACGTCTCTCAAAGAAATGTGAGGAAGGCAGATAGAATAGGGGGGATCTCGGGACCCCTCCCACGAGACTTGCCCTGCTGGAATGGTTGCCACTGCCCTGATACCACCCCCTCACTAGTAGTCCCTGCCCCAAGATAAGACAATCACAGGAGGTAATTGAAGTGGAAAGGAGACAGGAATAATAAAAGAAAGGGGATGTCACAGGCCTATCAATCAGACTTGTCAATCAAGAGACCCCACTCCCAGAGGTGTCTCCCCTGAAGACTTAGAATAAAAGCCCCAAAGCCTCGTTCATCGGGGCTCCTGAGCCATTTTCCTGCTCGAGCCCCCTCCTACTTCTTTGGAGTGTACTTTCAATAAATTATTTTGTTTCATCTCTATACTCTGGTCAATTCTTTGCTCGAGATACCAAGAACCTGGACACCATGCCCAGAAGGACACCCCATTTTCAGGTAACACAGCCACTTTGGAACACAGTTTGGCAGGTTTTTTCCAAAGTTCAACAAGTCTTACCTTGGAATGCAACAATCCTGCCTCTAGTGTTTCTGCAACTGCTTTGAGAAACTGTCCAAACAAAAACTAGCATGCAATTATGCATAGCAGTTCTCTTCACAATGACTAAAAACTAAAAGAAATTATGATGTCCTTCAATACATGAACGTGTGGTACATCCATGTGAAGGGGAGCAGAACATGCCACCCCAAAATATGCCTTTATGGCATAAGGATTATTTTGAGCTGATTAATTTTTTAAAAGAGCAGATATAGGAGAATCTCTGAAAACCTGTAGAAGTTGGCCTTTTGTAAGGAAAAGTGACATTTATAAGGGAAATCTCTATTTGTGAGGGTGTCTCCCCCTCTGTACCAGAATGAGAGGGATGACTAGATCTCAAGAGGCTCTTTTCAACGGAGTCAGGCCTGGACTTAAATCTGTACAACATTGTTTCCTGTGCTTTGCCTGATAACCTGCCTGAAGGTGCTTCTCCCCTCCCCCAGCATCTTTTTCTTGTTTTTAGCTGAAGATGGTGCCTAAGGTTATGATGTGGGCCATTTCATGGAGTTACTCAGTTTTTCCAGGTATCTTCAGTGTACACTGGAGGTGTAGATGTTATTAAACTTCTATGCTTCTCTTGTCAATCCATCTTTATTATGGGTGGAGGGCCTCAGCCAGGAACCTAGAAGAATACAAAGAAAATTATTTTTTCTCTCCTGCACAAGAAATGGAATACTATTCAGCAACAGAAAGGAATGAATCATTAACCCACGCAAAAACACGGATGAACCTTATGGTATATTACTAATGAAAGGATCCCATATGAAGAGGCTACACACTGTATGACCCCATTTACATGATTATGGAAGAGGCAAAACTACAGAGATGGTAAATCACGGCCTGGGGAGTTTGAAGTATTCCAGGTGATACTTTAGTAATAGATACCTGCCACTATGCATTTTTCAATACTCGTACATTTTGACAGACCAAAGAGTAAATCATAATCTATTCAAATTAAGTCATTTATGATGTGGGAGTATCACAGGATAGAATATAGAATGTGACAAAGAAATTGTATTACAAATGTATGACGTTCACCTTGCTGTTTATGCATGACTTATCAGAATAAAGACCAATTTGATTTTATCCAGGGCCACATCGCTTTAGGAAATGACCCCTTGTGTTCTTGCCTGCCAGCTTGAAATAAAAGTAAGCTCCTTCTCATAAAATCTTTTTGGAGTTGTCTTTTGGCTGGCAACTTCTGAGTAACTGGACCCAATTCAGGTCAGTAACATGCCAAAGGAAAACAGAAGCCAATGGAATGAGAGCTCAATAGCTAAAGTAATATAGGGAAGGGGCATGAGGACTATTTTCACAGAAGAAGAAACCAAGAGGTTGGATTCCAAGGCTGCTGCCTACATGTTCCAAGACACAGAACTCAGGCACACAGAACTTAATACATCTCACAGAGCACTCTCACAGGAAGACTAGAGATTCCATTAGGACGATTCCTAGAGTTAAGCCCAGGGAAGGAAAACATGGGTTGTGCCTTCCAAGAGTTAAAGACAAACTTCTCCTACCCTACTTTTCTTGCATCTTACTAAATAAAGTTAAACTTATCATTATCCTTTCTCCCCATATCAATAACTCTTCCATGGAAGCAGAAAACACATATAAACTGTAGTCAGGGGCCTGGAGCGGGTATCTCTCCCATGAGCGATTAGAGATGTCCACCTTGTCAGAGAGATGGCCCTCCTTGTCTAACATGCTCTCTGCTTTCTAACCTTACCTTTGAACTCCATACTGGCTCCCATTTGAATTCTTCCATACGCAAAGCCAGGGACCCTCTTTTCTCTTCCTGCAACTAAAGCAAAAATTACCTAACCAACAAAATACTGTGGTGCTGGATTGTACCAAAAGTTTGAAATAACTATCCAGGTGTCCACACTTGTAAACATAAATGATTACATAATTTTTAAATGAGATTGAATAAAAATCTACTATGCAGAAGAATTTCAAATAATTCTTCCTCCTACAGGGAGTTCCCTGGTGGTGTAGTGGCTTAAGGTTTCAGTGCTGGCACTGTCAACGCTGCGGCCTGGGTTCGATTCCCAGCCAGGGAACTACCCACATACAAAAAAAAAAAAAAGTAAAGTAGGCCTCCTACAGATGATACACATATGGACATGCGGAAATGCAACTTCACCAAAGAGAAACCTGACACACGCCACAGTCAGGTGACCAAAGTTAACACTAACTGTGATAAGCTGCCTTGAAAGCATATTCTAATTTGATATAAAATCATAAAAAGCACTTTATCTCTGTGATCTCCTTCCTTAAAACCCATTACCCCCGTCTAATCATGAGAAATCCCAAGTAAATCCCAAGGCAGGACATTCTACAATATACCTGACCACTCCTCCTCAACACTGTCATGGTCATCAAAATGAGGAAAGTCTGAGAAACTATCAAAGCCAAGGGGAGCCTAAAGAAGCATGACTAATGTCATATGGTACCCTGGATGGGTTCCTGGAAGAAAAAAAAAAGTCGAATTAAGGGGACCCAAATAAAATGTGGATTTTAGTTAATAACTCATCAACGTTTGTTCATGAATTGTAACAATTCTGTAGAAAACTAAAAAGAGAAGAAAGTAAAAGTCAAATAAGAGAAGTCTATTGCATCAAACCAGAAACCTAGAAGAAATAGGTGCTATCCTAGTAAAAATACCCATTAACAAAATACTAAAATAAGAAACTATACAGAACAATTAGCATATAAAAGCTTGGAATGGTGCTTAGAAATTTCCCGTTGGAGAAGACCCCAGAACCAATCGGTTTCACAGAGTGTGACTGATCTTTAACAAATTCTGATTTTAATACCAAAATTTGATATATTTACATATTTCACCTAATGTAGGATGTCAGTATTTACAAAACAGACATGATTTTATGTACCATTACAAATATGCTGTTAATTAAACTGTGCTTTCTTAACAAAAAAAAAAAAAAGATGTTGGTGAGTTTACTTCCATTAAAGCTAGGAAAGTAAAATTTTAGTCAATTCTGGTTTTGGTATAAATAACATATTTAAACTTAATATTGTGGGTTTTAATGCACCTACTTTTCAGTGTGTCAATATATTTTTTTCAACTGCATGAACACTGTAACAAAAAAAAAACCTTCATAACATTCATGAGAGCAACACCACAGGAGGGGCTGGCCCTGGGCTGGACCCATGTGTACCTGCAGCCCCAGGTGGTCTCTGCCTTTCTTTTTTCTCTCTGCCAGGAACTTCTCCCCACAGACGACCAGAATCTGTAAGAAATACTACAGCACGTATTGATAGTCAGTGGTCAAAGCCTTTGTTATGGTAAGCAGGAAGAACAGGGGTGGGGGAAACGGCGGATGGGGTGGGGGTGGAGAGGATGGGCGAGAGAAAGAGGAAGTGCGAAAACAAAGGAGATACAGGATGAGGTCTTCCTTAAGGAAAAGTGCTACCAGACCAGCCAGAACTAGATTTCAGTGGTGGAAAGCAGATCCAGGACACCATCTAGTCCCTCAAGGTGAATTTTAGCTAATTACAATGGATTATAATATTACGGTTAGGGAAATATCTCCACCTTCCGTGTGACAATTCCAACTAGAGCCAAATAAGGACTAAAATCCGCCTCCCGATCGATGGGAGGGATGGTCAGCCTGAGGCCCCCTATAACACCACCCCTAAATCTTGAATATTGCGTGCCCTCGTTTTAGAAGTAAAATTCCTAAGCTTCTTTGTTCTTCGGAGCAGGTGCCCTTCTCCAGGCCCGCCTGCTCACTTCTTGAGAGTGTACTGTCCTTTAATAAATTCACCGGTTGCCTGGTTTTATTTAGTGAGACCTTGAGTTCTTTCTTGTGACAATACCAAGAACCAGTTTCTGGCAACACCTTGAAGAAGACAGGCTTTTGTAAAACATCCTGCAGAACTACTACATGAGAAAAATAAAGATAATCTGCATGAGAAAGTCCAGAAAAGGAGCTCTGTGCTCACTGTCAAAGAAGCAAATCTTCCTGCGCACTCAGGGCTTCCAACAGGAGCCGTCTCCTCTCTTTGTGCTCTGTCCCAAATTGTCCCCAAGCTGCAGGGCGGCCCATTTGTGTCCTCACAAGGACTTGGGGCAGCGTTGGGAGGGTGAGGACGCATGCGCTTCTCATCGGACGGCAACAGCGGGTTCGGGCGCCCCCTGCTGTCCACCTAGGCACAGCGCAGGACCGACAGCTGTGTTCACAGTTCCGTGTTGCCCAGGTGGCCCCATGAATCTCTGGAATCCAGTGTTCTGATTATTGAGTGCCATAATTTGGAAATTCTAACTGAAATAGAGCCCACCACTCTCGTGCTGTGATCGGAAATTATAGAGATTACAAAAAGCAATGTAGGAAATCAATATAAAAATCAATAGATTTTCTATATATTAATGCTATGGTCTGAATGTTTAAACTCCCCCCAAAATTCACATTTTGGAAATGTAAGACCCAATGTGAATGTAAGAAGGTGGGGCCTTTGTAAGGTGATTAGGTCATGAGGTTGGAGTCTTTGTGAATGGAATTAGTCCCCTTATAAAAGAGACCCTTGCCCCTTTCCTCCACTTGTGGATACAAGGAGAAGTTGGCCACCAGAAAGAGGCTCTCACCCTACCATGCTGGAATGCTTATCTCAGACTTCTAGCCTCCAGACTGTGAGAAATTTATATTGTTTATAGCCACCTAAAACAGCAAAATGGTGTTTCGTTGTAGCAGCCCAGACGGACTAAAGCAATCAGTAAGGATGTATAGGTAAAACTGGAATTTGAAATGAAAAAAATAAACTTATAATAGTTCCCTGGTGGTGTAGTGGCTTAAGGCTTCGGCGCTGGCGCCGTCAGCGCTGCAGCCTGGGTTCGATTCCTGGCCAGGGAACTACCCATATACAAAAAAATGAATAAATAAAGTAACCATTGAAATGAAGCAGGCCACCCTAGAGGCTGGCAATTGACAAATAAAGTTAAAAAAAAAAAAAAAAATTAGCTTGGTGCTTTAAAAAAAAAAAAAAAAAACTTAGCACCTCAAAAATTAAAGTCCCTAAGTATAAATCTAACAAAGTATATGCAAGTATGCATTCAGAAAATATTGAAACATGATTAAGAGAAATCAAACAAAATATAAATAAATGCAGAAGATATTTCTTCTTCAGAAGTAGTACACTCAATATTGTTAAGATGAAAATTCTTTCTAACTTGATCTATAAATTCAGTGGAATACCAATTAAGTTCCCAGGTTAAAAAAAAATTGACAAACTATTTCAACAAGACATAAGACTGAAGAACAAAGTTTAAAAACTCACACATCCAGATCCAAACAATTATCATAAAGCTACAGTAATAGAGTAAAAATATAGGTGAATGAAACAGAAAAAAAGAGCACAAAAATAGACCCATGTAAATATAGTCAAGTGATTTGTCAAAGGGAAACTGTAAAAATTATGGGAGAAAATAGAAAAGAAAATCTACAGCCAATCAATGAAAGAAAAAATTACTGATGACTTTATTGAAATTTAAAATGTTTATTCTGTGAAAGACCTTGTTAAGAGAACAAAAAGACAAGTCACAAAGTGAGAGAAAATATCTGGAAAATACATCTGAAGGACTTCTATGCAAAACATACAAAGAAACTCCAAACCTCAACAAGAAGACAACACTATTAAAAAAGACCTGAACAGACACCTCACCAAAGAAGATATACATGACAAATAAGCATACAAAATAATACTCAATATCACTTCTCAAGAGGCAAAAGTACATTGAAACAAAAATGAGATAGCACTGCATGCCAATTAAAATAGCTAAAATTAAAAAAACAACAACAAAGCAATAGCAACAAGACTTTTTCTTTCAACAACTGCTGGTCAAAGTCATAACGGTAGAGCCAATTTAGAAGACACTTTGGCAGTTTTTTCCAAAGCTAAACATGTAAGGCAACAATCACATTCCAAGGTGTTTGGACAACTGCTCTAAAAACTTGGATCCAAGAGAAAAATTGTCATGCAATTATGATGGCATCTCTCTTCACAATAGTGAAATACTTTAAAGAATCAGGATATCCTTCAATATGCGAATAAATAACCAAATGGAGTACATCCATGCAATGGAATACTATTCAGCTACAACAAAGGAATGATCTAGCAAGCCATGTGAAAACATGGGTGAATCTTAGATGCATATTACTAAGGGAAAGAAGCCAATCTGAATAGAGTACACAATTTGTACAATCCCATTTATACAACATTATGGGAAACCAAAAATTACAGAGATGGTAACAGATCAGTGACTGAGAGTGGTTGGTCGAGGGGTGAGTTAAACAGGAAATAAGGTGATGGAAGGAGGTACAAATGAGGCCGGTGGGAGCGGACTCCCTCTGGTCAATGAGGTGTGTCTGTGGAAAAGCCTGGGGTCAGTAGCACCCCAGGTACTACTGGGGTACCTCGGTTAGTGTGAACGAGAAGGCTACTGTGCACGCCAACGGAAGAGGGCCTTCTTCCGTAACTCGTGGGCTATTTCAGGACCAGCTCTGAGGAAGCTCTCTTGTGTGCATGGTGAGATATATGCATTACTTAAAATTTACAATTTTGACCAGTTTTAAGTGTGCGGTTTAGTGGCATTAAGTACATTCACATTACTTATTCTCTTAAGTACATTATCATTTCTTATTCTCATCAGCAGTGCATGAGAGTTCTCATTTCTCCACATCTTCACCCAAACACGAGTTACTTCTTTTTTTGGGGGGAGGGGGGTAGTTCCCTGGCTGGGAATCAAACCCAGGCCGTGGCATTGAGCACACCGAAGCCTTAGCCACTACACCCCCAGGGAACCCTCTACCTCTCCTTTTTTGATAATAGCCATTCTAATGGGTGTGAAGTGGTCTCACTGTGCTTTTTATTTTTACTTCCTTAGTGACCAGATATTGAGCATCTTTTCCTATGTTTATTGGCATGGGGTTTGGCAATGATTTCTCAGGTATGACACCAAAATCACAGGCAACAAAAGAAAAATTAAATAAATTGGACTTCATCAAAATTTAAAATTTTGTGCATCAAAGGATGTTATCAAAAAGTAAAAAAATAGCTTACTGTATGGTAGAAAATATCTGCAGGTCATATATCTGATAAGGGTTTAGTACCCAGACTCCATAGCTGCTCCTCCTTGTCCTGAGACTGGCTTTTCTCTAAAGGGAGCTGCCAGAATTTCTGGGTTGGTTTGCCGGTTTGTTTGTGTTTTTAGCCTCTCCTGGTCTGGTTTTCTATTCTGAGTCTTCCCTAGGTCAGTGGGGAGCTGTGGGGGTAGGGGTAGTAGGGGGAGAAGAAAGGAGGTTACATCCAGACAACCAAGTAAAGGGTACTGTGGGGCAGTGCGAGGAGAGGGGAAAGTGGGGTGTTGGCATTGAGCAGCTTTGCAAACCTTCCTCAGTTCACTGACCGTCTCTAAAATTTTCTTACTAACTTCCTGGAGAGAAGAAAATCTCTGTGTTTCGTTTCAGAGACTTTTATCTGCCAATTGATATAAGGCTCCCATTCGGTTTGATTTGGGAGCTTTTTTTTTTTACCTATTGCACACACACACACACACACACACACACACACACATACACACGCACATTTAATTTAGGGGTCAAAAGACATTTCAGACATTTAAGTTGATGTCACTTCTGGTTAACTCTTCCCATTTCTGTAAGTACTCGTAAGTAAAGGCTCCTTACATACCGTACATCTACAGGAGTATTCACTGGGGCCGGGAGCTTGTGGGCCCTGGAGGGACGATTTCCCATGTTAATTAATTTTAGTTTTCTTTCTTCTTCTTCTTTTTTTTTTTTTTTAAACCATGAGCACATTTTTTTATTTTTATTTCTTTTTGCATTTTGGTAGTATGTGGGTAGCTCCCTGGCTGGGAATCAAATCCAGGCCGCAGCACTGACAGCACCAGCGCCGAAGCCTTAAGCCACTACACCACCAGGGAACTCACTTTTTTTTTTTTTTTAACCCCAAGAGGGGCTGTTTTTTTGTTTATTTGTTTTATGTGGGTAGTTCCCTGGCTGGGAATCGAACCCAGGCTGCAGCGTTGACAGCACCGAAGCCTTAGCCACTACACCACCAGGGAAGTCCTTACAGTTTTCTTTTGAGATCTTCAGAGTCTGAACAAATTTGTAGAGATACTGTGCTGCTTACAGGTTGAGCCCCAAGGGGCTGTCACCTCCCAAGTCACTCCAACCCTCTCATTGTCTCCGTTTGGCTTCCAGGCTGTCTAATACAACCGTGAGGACTCAGAGTGCTAGGTACCAGCCTCTCTGTGTGTGCATCCGGGGCGAGCCCATTAGTTAATTACCGTTGTGTTGGAATTCCCTGTGAGGCCCTGCTTATCTTTGAGTGTACCCTCAGACACTGCCACATAGATTCTTAGTCACCTAAGAATATCTGAAATTTGAGTTAGAGAGAATAAATGCCCCTATCTTCAGTGCTGAATGAGTTCAGACTCTCATTTATCCAGCAAAGTCTTTTGTTCAGACTCACAGGAAACAATTCTAATTGAAAAGCCAAACCTAAAAACCAACCACCCATTGTTTTTCTCCTGTTCCTGGGTTATGTCAACCTTTGTCCTTTAGTGCCACCTCAATGATTTTCTTTTTTTTTTAATTGTTAAACGTACTGGGGTGACATTGCTCAGCAAAAGTTACCTCTGTCCCAGGTGCACAGTTCCACAGCGCATCGTCTGTGTGTCGCGTTGTGTGCTCACCACCCAGTGTCAGTTCTCTTTCCATCATGTGTATTTGGCTCCCCCTCCCTCCTTCCCTGTCCTCCTCCCTCCTCACCCTCAGGTAACCTCTAAGTCATTGACTGTGACCGAGTCTTTGTTTCTTTGTTGCTTTCAGTTTATATTTCATGATTTTCTTTTTTTAAGAATAGCTCAAATCAAGTCAGGGCCTCCTACTTCAAAACATGGAGGTCCGTAATTCCAAGAAAAATTCACCCAAGTTCACCTGATGCAAAGTGTGAATCCTGTGGAGCAAATGGGCCCCTGTTGGTACCTAGCACCAGCAAAGGGAGAAACAACCCAAATGAAAAATGGGCAATGGATTTGAGTAGACTTTTCTCCAAAGAAGATACACAAACAGCACATGAAAGATGCTCAACATTACTAGCCATCGGGCAGTGCAAATCAAACCCACAATGAGATACCACTTCACAACCATTAGAATGGCCACTACCAAAAATAAAAGGCCACCAACAAGAGTTGGAGAGCATGTGCAGAAATTGGACCCCTAGTACATGAATGACACAAGTGTAAGGTGTGGCAGCCACTGTGGAAAAGTGGGGTAGATCCTCAAAAGCTAAACATAGAATTAAAAAAGCGGTGTATCCATGCAATGCTCAGCCATGACAAGGATCGAGGTGCCGACGCTACCATGTGGCTGAACCTCGAAAACATCATACTAAGAGGAATACGTTGAAGACAAAATGCCATATATTGTTTGCTTCCACCTCTATGAAGTATACAGAATGCATAAGTCCACAGGGACAGAAGGCAGACGAGTGGCTGTCAGAGGGAGAGCAGGAAGGGGAAGTGACTGCTCTTGGGCAGGCAATTCCTTTTGGAGCGATGAAAATGCTTTGCAACTCGATAGAGGTGATGGCTGCACAATATCATGCATGCACTAAATGCCACTGAATTGGACACTTCCAAACAGTTCATTTCATATTCTGCGAATTTTACCTCGTTGAGACACAAAAAGAAACTGTCCCAAGGCAGCCGCTGACCACGGTGACCTCCCCCCGCGCAGCTCCCTTAGCGTGGCGTTCCAGACCCTCCGCGGTCCAGGGCTGCCCGGGTCCGGCCGGTCACATTCCGGACACCGGTGCTCCGGCCACACTGTCCTCTCAAGTCCTCAGCCCACCAGCAGTGTCATAGCGTCCTTCCCAGGCCACCTGCTCTGACTCCTTCTTAGATGTCCAGCAATCGGCGACGCCCTCATCGGGCCTCACCCGGTTTTTGAACCTTCTCTGCTGCACACTGGATCTCGGCACATGGTTTCCAAGGGTTGTCCCATCTCAGGAAGGGGAAATTAGCATTTTCTGGGCACCGTGGTGCAGAGGCTTCTTGCTCAGGTGAACTCACAGCACCTCCCATATGTACTGACGGAGCAGGCGTGACGACCTGCCATCGATCACACAGTCTCTATGTGGCTTCACACTCCGGTTCCAGCCCAGAGTTAGGTCTCCAGGAACCACTGAGAGAAAGTGTGTGAGTCAAATGGACACTGTCCTCAGCCACACAGAAGAAGCTGTGGGAATGACTTGTCTCCTCATACAGGTGGCCCAGGTCCCCTGTGAAGCCACTGTTATAAGCACACCACCCTGGGGCTCCCCAGAGGTCGGCTCCAGGAAGTGGATTCGCGTCAGTATTTTCATACTGGGGTAGAGCTGAGGATGCCTGCACCTCACTTCCGTCCACACCCCTCCCCTCTCTGGATACTAAAGATACATTCTGGGTCCTGCTTTGCCCCTGCTGACCAGAATCCGGCTCTGCTGAGGCTTCCACAAAACCTTGGGGGCTCCACAGGCATGCAGAGGGGATGATGGATGTCTATCTGAGCCGGAGGGCCCTTTGCCTTTGGGGGCCTGGGGCTATATTTCTACGTAGGCCACAGGGAACCCTGGAGCCTCCCAGAGAGGCTTCCTCTCTGGCTCAGCACCCAGAGAGACACAGGCCTTCGTTATCCCACCCCACAACAGTCTCGTCCCAGCTCTCAGCTGGCAGGTAAACCCAGCGCCAGCCCCCAGTCCAGCAGCCAGGTGGGACAGGGCCTTCTGCCTGAGGCACCCAGTAAAGGTGATGAGGGTACCCGGGAGGGACCACAGTGCCTTGGGCCAGCACGGAGATGGAGATCGCGGGCAGAGGCAGGGACACTGTTAGAGATTGTGTTCCCCCAAAATGCCCATGTTGACTCCTAACCCCTAGTACCTGTGAATGTGACCTTATATGGAAACGGGGCCTTTATACATGATCAAGTCACGATGACGTCAGTCAGATCAGCCCTAACCCACTATGACTGTGCTACTAGAAAAGGGGGTGATTTGGACAGAGACACACCCACAGAGAAAACCAAACGCCTCGTGCAGGTTGGAGCTAGGCTGTCCCAAGCCGAGGAACCACCAGAAGCTGGAGAGAGCCCTGCAACAGATCCCTCTCCAGTGCCTTCAGGACCCTGCCAGCACCCCGATTTCACACGTCCAGCCTCCAGAACTGTGAGACAACTAACTTCTGTGGCTCTAAGCCACCCAGTTTGCAGCACTTTGTTAGGGCAGCCCTAGGAGCCCGACACAGGCACTCTCTGCTCTGTCCACCACTCTCCCCCCAGGCCACAGCGGAGGCAGAAGAGGCAGGGCCCTTCACAGGCCAAGGCCACTGCTGGTCACTTCCAGCCCTGACTACCTGGTAACTCTGGCCACAGCTCGAAGCTTCCTGGGGCCCTTGGATAAAGACAAGGAGAGGCAGGTGCTGGCCTCCCTGGAGCTGGTCACTGAGCCTCCACTCGCTATCGCAGGAGCCCAGAAAGCCCAGGAACATCCCCACACCTTCACACCACCTCTGGGCTCTCCTCCCAGCCTTGAGCAGTTTGGAACAGACACTATATGCCCTTTAATCTCAGTAGGAGAGATGACTCAGGAAGGCACAGAAAGATGACACTCAGCCTGGTCACAACATACACCTGCATCCACTGGGCGCAGGGTGGCCCTTTAAGGGGGTGAGGGCAGAACAGGCTGTGGGGTCAACAGCTCTCTTTTCAGAGAGGCCTGAGATCAAGCCAGAAAGCAGGAAGAAAAGTGGGGGGTGGGGGTGGGGAGTTGGTAGGTTGCTGAGGGCAGAGGCCCCTCCCCACATGTACTGAGTGGAGAGGAGGGGGAGGGCCCTCCTGCCTCCACCCAGAAGGACAGCTGACCAGGTCAGAGGTGGCCTTCCCAGCAGGTGTAGTCCCAGCCAAGGGTCAGCTCCAGAGACCTTAGTCCATTCTCCCCATTATGGACATGATGCAGCTGGCCAGGTCCGGGCTCTAGAACTTTCAGGACCGAGCCCACTGTCTGCCAAGGGTCGGAGGGAGCAAAACACCCCAGATGCCCTCAGGCGGCCTGTTTGCCAGGGTCTGGCCTCTGACTGTGACCAGCTTCCACGCAACTACCTCCTTGCCAGGCATCCACGCTCTGCTGGTCGCAGGAAAGGCCACAGGTTAAGGCCAGGATGGGCCCAGAGTTCTGCGTGTTTCCTGGGAAAGTCAAGGGGTGGCACCCCTCATAGCAGCCCAGCGCCCAGTAGTCACTGCTGCTGCCCTCTGACTGCGGGGGGGCTAGCGTGATGGGGTGCGCGGGGACCCATTCCTCCTGCGGCAGGTAGGCAGGTGGCTGCCCTACTCCCTCCAGGACATCCACTGGGAGGCCAGCAGCAGTGCCCTGGCCCTCCTCCACCTCCTCCAGGCCCACAGACGACCAGGGATCCACCGGGTCATAGGTGAGCATGGCGATGGCCTCCCGGACACTGGACTTCGAGGTTCCCTGTAGGGCACTGACACAGTCCTGGCTCAGCAGCACGCCAGCTCTGCGAGTCCCTGCCCAGGTCTGGAATAAAGCAGGAGGAGTCAGGCAGCATGGTCAGGATGCACCTGACCCCGCCTCCAGGAAGCTCTCCAGACACCCATCCCCAGAGGCCAAGCAGTGCCTGTGCCCGGAACATTCCATCTTCCTGCCATGTGCCAGCCCCCCATCAGCATGGGACCCAAGTCCCTTCACACCCCTTCCACTCCTCGGGCACAGGGCCTGGTGCCCACAGCAGCCTGAACAGGGCACACTGGTGACAGGTGCTGAGGACAGGGAGAAGCCCTGACTGCCACTCTAGGCACTTTCAGCGGCCACAGAGCTCCCTCTGACCCCGCTCACACACTCACACGAGGACTGTCCGGAAAGTCTGTGGCCATTCTCGATATGGCTGGACTTTTTCCGGACAGTCCTTATACACACACACAAAGACAGCAGATGCTATTGGGACTGGCACTTTTGGGTTGGGGCGGGCAGACCTGGACACCTCCGTGGGGCCACAGGATGCCCCCCACCTCCAAAAGCAAGCTGTTCCCTAGGTGGGACCAGGAGTGTCCACCAACTACACCACACACCACATCATCTGTCACCCTGGGGCTCCCTGGAGAGCAGACTTATGGCTCCAGAGCACCACCACAGGGCTCTAAGTAACCCTGGATGGGAGCCCTGCTTCTACAGAGAAGGGGCTGGTGGTCTGCAACCCAGACGATGCAGTCCGGGGGCAACCAAAATCTTTGTCCCCCTCAGCCTTTGTCTTCAGCTGCCTCGGGGATCTTGTCACACCTACTGCCTTGGGGATGGAGGTGGACTCCCCCCAGGACTAAGTAGTCAGCTTCAAAGGATACTTTTAAACAACCATCTTGAAAATTAGGCTCCCTGTTGAGAGAGACAAGGGCTGGGCCCAGGAAGCCAAGCAACAGCAGGAGGGGAGACCCTGCGAAGGTGGGTCGGTGGACCCCGGAAACACTGGCTCCCCCGCTTGGCTCAGAGTGAGGGGCCTGAGAGGGTAGACATCAGAGACCACTCCTGGGAGCCCCTGCCCCTCCCACCACTCCCCAGGGGAGCATGAATAAAGTTGGGGTTTTTTCCTGCCCATTTGAGACACAGTGTGTACATTTAAACCCACGATATACACCAAGAAGCTCAAAGCACTGAGAAAGGCACCCATGCTCGTCCCCAACCCTCACCCAAAGCCCACATCCTGAGCAGGCCAGGTGTCTGGGCAACCCCTGCCCTGGCCGCCCCACCCCCACGCCCCTGCCCTGCCGGCCCCACCCCCACGCCCCTGCCCTGCCGGCCCACGCACCTGGAAGTTCCCATTGTGCACACTGTAGAGAGGATGGAAGAATGTCACTGGCGAGGGCACGTTCTTGTAGAAGGTCCTCTTCACCCTGAGGCCAGGGGAGGACAGTCAGAGGCCTGCTCAGCAGGGGCTCCTCCAGAGGCCCGACCCCAGGAAGCGTGAGGTTCCTGCAGGGGGCCCAGCTCGCTTCCCACCAGCAGGCAAGCAGCCCTGCCTCCCCACGCTGCTGCCACGCTCTCGGCTCTCGGGGGGCAAGGCCCCCACCTGGGACCCTCGGGCGTCCCTGGCTAATGACCCCATAGGACTGATTTGTACCAAGACACATGTTCTTTCCAGGGTGAGTTGTGATGGTGAGTTCAGGGGTGAGGGTAGCCAGCCATGTCCCTCAGCCCATAGAGGGGGCCCGCTCCTCCAGGGACCTCAGCTGTGTTCTTAGCAGATGGGTGGCAACTCGTTGCCCTTCCTGACTTCTCCCTGAGAACTAGGTCTATGAGCCCTGTGCCCAGTGGTCCTCCCTATATGGTACAGGGCTCAGACCTCCCTGACCTCCCCTGGGGCCTGGACCCTCCAGGTCCCCACCTCAGAGGTGACATCAGGAGTCACTGATCGTATCTCCGCCTCCATGTCCCCTCACTTTCTCTTCCTAGGACCCTGGTGATTCCCTCCACTTTGCTCTATCTCTACTCCTTTCACCGGCTCAAGCCAAACTGCCCCTCTGGACACCAACACCTGCTCCCCAACACCTGCACTCCAACAAGCCATTTTCAAATATAAACCAGACCACATCACACTTAACACGTTTTCTTGGCTCCAAGAACAAGCCTGGCACCCTGTCCACCTTCTTGGCCCCACCCAGCACCCCCCGCGCCCCCCACCCTGTTGCTCTCTTTGTCTAACCTCCTCTCACCTTCTCTACTAGCTGTCTGGGCCTGGCCAGTCTCCTGGGCCCCCCCTTGATGAGGCCCTGTACCCTGTAACCTGCCGTGCGATGGCCTACTGCGGGAGGGCCCTGTGTCCATCTTGTTCTCTGAGCATCCACCGGAGCCAAGAACTGGGTCCTGTGCACACTGGGTGCCCCAAACTGTATTTTCCTAGAATGTGTAAACAAGCGTGCAAACCAACAAGCACCTCCAGAGTCTGGGGACAAAGACCTCAGGTGACTTGGTTCCAGTGAATTTTGGTCCCTCCTCAGCTCTTCAGTCACACCCCACCCCAACCTGGCAACCTGGGTCCAAGGCACAGGACGCAGGGCCATGCAGGGCCTGATGGGGGGAGGGGAGGAGCATAGGGAGAGAGGTGCTGGTTTGGCCCTCCGGGCCCCGCCTTCCACAGACCAGCACATGCACACACGCGGACACACACGCACACACAAATCCTCACACGCGGACACAATAATACACTCTCACACGTGCACACTGACCTGGGCTACTGACCTGGATGACAGCTTGAACAGGAGGTAGGTCAGGCTGGTCAGCAGGAGAAAGAGGGACACAGCGACAAGGGTGCTGTTGGACTGCCCCAAAGATGCGATCAGGGAGCCTGTGAGCAGGAAGAGCCCGGAGCTGTGAGGAGCCCCAGCACCGGGACGTTCTTCCAAACCCACCTGGCAAAGGCACCCCCACCAGTGTCGTGGGCCTATGTGGGAAGTTTGTGTCATGCCTGTCAAAGCACGTCGGGGGAATCACACCCCCCACCCCCACCTCACCTTTCCCACCCGCGAGGTCGTCAGGGTCGGCGGCCTTCCCAGCACCTCTGTGCACGAGGGCCAGCCCAGCCCTCCCTAAGAGACAGGAGCGCTGGGCTGTAGCAGCAGCCCTGGGCCACACGCACTGCCACTCCCAGCCACTGCCGGCAAGCCCAAGCCTGGCAGACGTTTCCTCCCTGCACAACTCGGACCTCCAGGGCAGGGTGGTCAACCGCAGCAGGAGTGCCTCAAGGAGGGGGTCCAGGAAAGGAAAAGGGTGGGAGGGTACGACGAATGGGAGGGCAGGCCCAAGCCGGACCGCGAAGAGCGAGCGGCAGCCCCGCAGCACCCACCTTGTCTCTGGGGAGAGGGGAAGCTCACAGGCTGGCTCCACTCACTCCATTGGCCCTCGTAGCGTTCCTCCTCTGCGATGTCACTCTCTGGAGTGGCCATCTGGACACGCAGCCTGGCCTCATAGGTGGAACCAGGGTCCATCTCGACAGCTTCGAGGATGAGCCAGGTTACCCCAACTATGTTATCCTTGTGCCGGGCCCGCTGTGGGGTGAGGAGTTAGCAGTCGCTGAGAGACGTACGCGGGCACAGAGGGGCACGCTCCCCGCCCTGGCGTGCACATAACCGTACACACGGGCACACGTACCCACAGGCACATGCTTACATTCGTCACCTGCGTGCACACTCGCACATGTGCATACACACGAACATTCTCACTACACTACAGTCGTGCACAGGCACACTCACGTAAACATACCTGTGTGCACACACATACAAACACGCATGAGCATGCTCGTACACCTACTCTTGGCTCTGGTCACCTCCCCTTCTCCTAATTCCCAGTCAGCAAGCACCTCCCTCTGTGGCATGAGGAGTGGCCCTGGGCTGCCACTCCTAGGGGAGCAGAGCCGACCCGAGCATTACCTCCCAACCTTCCTCCTGCCTCTTGAAGGCCAGCTCATAGCTGATCAGCGAGGCCAGTGGCTCCAAACCAGGACTGATGCTCCAGGTCAGGACACAGGAGTCAGAGCTGACATTGCTCTGCAAGTCAGAGGGAGGGTCCAACTTCACTGAAACAGAATGAGTCCAGATGAGACTGTGCCTGTCAGCATGCCCAGGACTGGGGTTCTGAAAGATTCCTTGGGGACCACGGTCAAGGCCCTCTCAGACCCAGGGCCTCACTAGGAGGCTGGTGCAGAGAAGCCCCAGGTAAGACAGGGCAGCAACGACTCCCCCCGCCCCCCCTGCAGCTAGACAAGGTGATTCTCAAAGCTTGCCTTCATAAGCTGCGGCTCTTTTGGCTCTAACTGACGTGCATTTCAAGTGACTCACGCTGCAGCCCCGGCCCCAACTCAAAGTCCTGCATCTTCATCGCCCTCCAAAACCCAACCCCTCTAGTCACCCATAGGCCCTGCCCTCCCAAGCCCAGCCTGATCCTAGCCCTGGCTCTGTCTTGGCAAGGACCAAGAGAACGCACTAGACATGGGGACTCAGACTGCAGGGCCCTGCCCCCAGCACCTATGCAGCCAGCACGTTCCTAGCCAAGGCCCCACCCCAGGCCTTACCATGTCTACGGGGCAGGTACTGGGGGTCCACCAGGCTGACCTGCTCCCTCCCAGAGATGTGATGGTGCAAAGTGATGGTGAAGTTGTCAGAAGGCACAAGCACCTCCTCGGGCGGCAGCAGCACGGTGCACACGCTGGCCCTGAAGACGCACCTGTGCTTTTTGCCCGGCGCATGGTTGCTGGAGAGAGCGAATGTCAGCGCCAGGACGCTGTGGCACTAGCCCGACCCCTGCTGCTGCTATCACGGGGACCCTGTCCTCACCCTTGCCCCCGGTCCCCTGCCCACGTGGGCCTGGGCCCCCAGCCTCACCTGGTGAAGAGGAGCCAGGGGCTGGGGCCCTGCCCCAGCTCGGGGGCGGACCAGTGGCAGTCAATCCTGAGGATGTTGTTGGTGAGGCAGGTGAAAGTTCCAGCCCCTAGCCCTGGGGACAGTGACCGTTGGGAGCCCGCTGTGGCTGCCTCAGGGCAGGGCTGGGGGACCAGGGAGGATCTCGCAGCCAACACCTTGACAGGGCGACCCCCAGAGGAAAATAGGAAAATCCCTGTGGGGCAGGGCTGGGAGACCCGGGAGGGGGCGGGCTCTGACCCTGACACGTGAGCGGGGCTGGAGAGCAGGCCGGTCCCGGGACCGGCGGGCCCTCGCACAGTGCATGCAGGCCAAACCGTCCCCTGTGGAGTTTGACAGAGGACAGCCCTGCCCGTGAAGCGGTCCCCACACCACCTCACACAGTCGCGGGTGACCTCACCTTCTCCTTCCCCTGGCGCCAAGACTCCCAAGCTGACCCAGGTGCAGACCAGGAGCCAGACGCCCATCCCTCGCATCAGGGCCTCACTCTCCGCGGTGCAACCTGCAAGGGACAGGGCTCAGGGGCTCTGTGTGAGGAGCGCCCCATGGCATGCTCCCCATGAGGTCCTCCCTCTGAAACAAGCTCCCCACACAGTGCTCTGGGAGGGTCACCACCTGCACACTGTGTCCTGTCCAAGAGTCTGGGCACCACCGTCCAAGCTGCACCTGGAGCTCAGAATGGTCAGGCGACCAGACACAGACTCATGGCTCCAGTGCAGAAGAGGGCGCCCTCAAACTCAGATCTCCTCGTGGGAGACTGAGTCAGCTACATGGCTGAGTCTGCCAGCCCCGCCCTCTGTCCCTGGGCCCAGGTGCCATCCTGCAGGGAAGGCAGGGATGGGGGAACTGGAACTGACAACAGCCACAGGTAAGGGCTGACCAGATGTCCCGTTTCAGACGGTAGGTATGGTCAGCCTAGTCCCACTGGGCTAAATTCAAGGTGTCAGTGGGCTGACCACACGTACCGTTTGAGATGGGACAGTACTGGTGTTCTCTGTCCCGTTTTTTTTTTCTTTTTTTCTTTTTGGTATGTGGGTAGCTCCCTGGCTGGGAATTGAACCCAGGCCAGAGTACTGACAGTGCCAGCGCCAAAGCCTTAAGCCACTACACCATCAGGGAACTCCCTGTCCCGTTTAAAATGGGCCGTCTGGTCAGGCTAGTTACTGAACTCTGGTGTCACTCTGTGCCGAATGTGTAGCGCGCACTATCCCCTGGCATTCCCACGCCTGTGAGGTCAAGGACCATCCTTTTCACAGACCAGGGGAAGTGCCTTGCCCAGGGTCACACAGCTGACGCCCACGGAGCCGCTGCTGCTTTCATCTCCTTCCGTAAGGACCTGCCCCAACGCTCCGTTCCAGGAATGTGTAGGAGGACAGCAGCAGGGTGTCCCTGCACCAGCAGGCAGGCCCTAAACTCCACCCATCACATACCTGTTCAGAGGTGCTAGCCCAAGCCCCAGGACCCCTGGGGGAGCCAGAGGTAAGCTGGAGACACAAGGGGCTACCGTGTTAGGAAGTGCATGGGTGCCTGTGGGGAGGCTGCCGACGCCCTATCACCCCATTTGCAGCTCCAGATGGTACACTGATAGCTCCTAAGCAGGAAGCAGGGCCAGCCCGCTTATGAAAGCCTGATGAGTGATAAGGAAGCAAAAGATGCAGACACACACACCAACCTCAGCACACGTTCACCAGCCAGCAGACACCACTCCAATCCCACCCCACACGCCCAGCAGACTATCTATGTACCCACAGGACAGACCCCTGTTAGGATCCACCATCAGGAAGGCCTCACCCTTCCCTAGAACGAACCATCACCGCTCGCCCCAGCACTAGCCCTGCAGCATCTGTCCCCTCCAGCTGCAGTTACTGGATAGAGGTGGGGGACAGACTGACAACAGGGCATGTGAGGACAGGAGCAGAGTGAGCAGCAGGACCCAGGGATCTCGGGCACAGCAGCCGCTTTTCAGCTAAGAGGCTGGTCCAGGCCCCAGGGTGGACGCCATTGCCCCAGCGCTGGACAGACAGCTGCCGTCTGTGCGGAGTCAGGCCAGCCCAGCCCCAGGCTAACCCAGGAGCAGATGGCTGGACCCTGGGAGTGGGGCAGCCCCACCGGGGAGCGTCCATAAGTTAGACGGGATCATCCTGGGGCGATGGCTCCCACTTTCCCTCTGCAGAAACGCTTCAGTCTATACCTAGTGAATTGTGTGGGATGAGGTCACCACCCTTCTGCAGATGAGGAAACTGAGGCCAGAGGGACCAATACTTGGCAACTGTCACCTCTGTTCTTGGCACATTAGCTCATTGGCTCCCACACAAGCCAGGGCATCACTGTTCTCACTCTTCAGGGCACCTCAAACGCGAGGCGGGACACTACTCAGGCAGGGCCCCCCATCCTTGACTACAGACACTGGGCCACTCTCCGGTCCTGTAAGAGGCACTGGAGTGACACCAGGGAGCCTAATCACAGCTCAGACAATACCAGGTCTCAGAATGGCTGTGAGAGCTGGAGGGGAAGCCAGTGCCTGCTCCCTTGGGACAGCGCTGCCCCCTAACAGTCATGCTGGGGAGCCTGGCTGACATTACCACCTGGCCCTGCCCCTCCCCCATTGGATCTGTGGATGTGGTCTTCAGCCCACAACCAGTCTGGTCCCTTCTCAGAACCCTGTTTACTCCATGGCCTTGAGGTCAAGGTCAGCATGCCTGCAATAGCTCCCTGGCCTATCAGGAAGGCGTGGGCTGCCTTGCAGCCATACCCTGACCTCAGTACCCACAGACACTGCCAGGCCAAGGGCAGGTCTCCAGACAGATTCAACCCCTCACCTCCCTGGTATTCACACCCTGAGCACTCACCTGATGCCAGGCGGAACCCCAGGCCAGAGCAGGCCCATCCTGGGGGCTGGCAGCGCACCTGGGGGCTGGAGCCCTGGGCTCCTTGGGGGCCTTGCAGCACATCCTGAGTCAGCTTCACCCCAGTTACTGCATTCACTTACTGTCGCCTTTTACACAGAGTCCAGGGCATATTTTTCCGTGGGAAGGGAGTGCGATCCCTCTATTCTCCCGGCCCACCGAAGCAGTGGCAGCCACAGAGGTGGCGGGGGGGGGGGGTCGCTAATTAAATGGACACTTATCACTGCCTTTTCTCTGCCGGGGAAGGAGGAATAAATTCGGACCCTGGATCCCCAGAAATAGTTAGAACCTGGGAGACATGGGGACTGTGCTAGGAATGGGGTCAGAAATGGGAGCAGAAGCCAACTCCCTCTTGGGGCCACACAGCGCATGTGAGCCAGCTCTGGCCCCATGGGAAGCGCAGATGCTGTTGGGCAGAAAGTGCTTGAGGCTCGTGGGTGGGAGGGGCAGCAAGCAGGAGAGATCAAGTCAGGAAGGCCAGCTCGGGTGAGTCCAGAGAGGGTACCGAGAAAGCTGGGGGGGCGGGGAGGGGAGGCAGGGGCACCACGGAGAGACCCCGGAGAGCGGTGACCGGAAGGGGGCACGCGTCTGGGGAACACGGACACGCTGGGCAGGAGCTAAGGGCTGGACCCAGAGGGGCCTCGGGTGGACAAGGGCACAGATGGAGGGAGGGCACCCAGGGCAGGAGGAGGAAGCGGGCTCAGGATGGATGTCAAAGGAGCAGAGAGGGAGGGGAGCCCGGGGAGCTCAGATGGGTCCCTGCGGGGCTGCTCCACGACCTTGAGCTCCCCAAGATGACCTCCCGGCCTTCTCTCACACTGTCCCCTCTGCCTGGCTTCCTTCCTGGTCATGTGCCTCTTCCTTCAGGGAGCTGCCCCCATCTGTCTCCCCAGCCAGACTGGACAGGAGCAGGGGGCAGGGAGTGGCTATGGGCAAGGGCTAGAATAAGGGTGTGGACGGTTCCCTTTGGGGCTTTGGGGGACCTGGGGTTAGACGGCGGGGGGGGTGGGGAGACATGATGCCCCTCCTTCTCCAGTAGTCCTCACTGCCCCTTTGCAGCCTCCCTACATGAGGCTCCTCTAGGGGGAGACCCAGTCTGATGTAAGCTGTGCCCCTGCACTGTCCCGTTTAAGAAACATCCTGAACCTCCCTGCAGACAGTGCCCTTGCCTCCAGCTGGCATTAATGCTTTGGGTACCTGGAAGAGGTGCTCGGGGACTTTTTACCTGAGCATAAACCCTCTCCTCCGTTCCTCTGCTTGGCTGACTGGACCCTCCTTCTGGAATTCCTCCCTCACCTGCTGTCCCACTCACAGCTCCAGTGTAGGGGATCCCCAGACCCTCTCTGCCCTAAAGCGCCCAACGGCATGGAGGTTTGGAGGGACTTTACCAAGCCCAGGGCCTGGACCTCACCTCCACTCGTGGCCATCATAGCTAGACTACCAGGCCCTAGAATGCCCACTCACTCACTCGTGCCTACAAAGGTCAGCTCAGTCATCAAGGAAGCAAAGTCTCTTCCATAATTAGAAACTGCCTGACAAAACCAGTGCCCTTCCCTCTGCCCAGTGGCACTCACAACTCCTACAGGCCTGGAAATGACAGTCTGTCATCCTATCGCCAGCATTAGCAATCTGCTGTCTCTGGGAGATTCCCAAGGCAAGGACTTCCGAGGAGGTAAATCTCAGGCGGGGCTCCCAGATGCCACTTGCAAGGTGCTCCCCCAGGCTCTTCCTGGGCTGCCCACCCAACCCCACTTCTGAAGTTCATACTGACTCAGGCAGTGGCAGCTCGTTACCGACTCACCTTCCCAGAGGCATCTGCTGGGTCCCCTAGCGAGGACTGTCCCTGTGTTCACAGCCAAGCCCCTCAGCCTGATTCAGGAGATAACTGCAGCAACCTGTGACGTCAGCCTTGCACGGCAGGCCGACACGGGCCGCCCACATCTGAAACCACGAGAGCAGAGCTGAGCAGCAGTCTGTCCCAAAACGGATTGAGAGGTGACTGTCACCACTAATCATAAACCTGGGAATTATAAGGTGGGACAAACTTTCATTCCCCGTGACAATGAAGGTTGCCCAAAGTGGGCTTTGATGACTCATCCCCTGATGGACAGATGAGTGTCCATTGTATTCCTCCCAATGACCACCACCTAGATGCAGTAAATTAGCCCCGGGAGGCAAGAGCGGTGGGCCTCATCCCCTTCTAGGCAATTCTGAGACCAGAGGTGCAGATTCCCGGGCCTCCAGCTAAGGCAATCTGTGAGCATCACATATGAACAGGGTGTTAAGCATACAAGTCATAGTCTCAGTCCAAAAAAGAAAATGCAGAAGGAAATAAAAAACGCGAGTCCCCTCTTCTCTCACCCCAGAGGTAGCCCCTGTGAGTAGGTAGGCACAAGGCCCTCTAAACAATTTCTAAGACCAAACAAATGCCCATTTTTGGTGGACTCATACTGGGCCGTGAGCTTCGCAGCCTCCTTATCCTTCTGGCTATTTTCAACACCTTTCTAGGTCAGCCCATAGAAACCTACCTCATGCCCTTAAAAGTGGTACCACGTGCTGTGGCGTCGTAATCCCGCCAATGGCCATTTGGATTGTTGCCAGTATATGCTATTTGAATTTTTATTGAGATATAATTGATATATAACGTATTAGTTTCAGGTATCAATATGCCATTTTATTTTATTTTATTTTTTATTATTTTTTTTGCTTTTTGGTATGTGGGTAGCTCCCTGACTGGGACTCGAACCCAGGCCGCAGCGCTGACAGCACCAGCGCCGAAGCCTTAAGCCACTACACCATCAGGGAACTCCACAATATGCCATTTTAAATGAAGGTAGTGGATAATTCTGGGCATGGATCTTTAATCACTAAAATGAGTACTGCTGTACAAAAAACTGCTAGGGGTAAAATTGTGGGGTCTAAGGTTTAGCATTTTAAAAAATTGATAGATACTGCCAAGTGGCCCTTCAAAAACACTCCCACCTGCTGTGTAAGAATGTCTGTAACCCTCATCAACAGTATCCACTATCAGTCTTTTTAATCTTTGCCAATCAGATAAACAAAGATATGTCAATGTTGTTTCAATTTGCCCTTCTTTGATTATTAGTAAAGATAAGTGTCTTTCCATATACTTACTGGTTGTGTTCTTTGCAGTACCAGATAAGTCACATTTCAGTGTGCACACGTGCCTAGTCTTACGTGTGAATGCCTGTGTGCACATGTGCATGTTCTGTACATCAGAACATCTTGGGCAGGGTTTGGATACTTCAGACCTGTCACTCTCTGGAGTGTGACAACACTAGGGGCCCACAGAGAGATAAAAATCAAAGACTCAAGTCCAGGAAACACCTTAGGACTAGCCAGGGACATAATCGAACTTCTTTCTAATATTTAAATCTCCATTGTGAGTTCCCTGGTGGTGTAGTGGCTTAAGGCTTCAGCGCTGGCACTGCCAATGCTGCGGCCTGGGTTCGATTCCCAGCCAGGGAACAACCCACATACAAAAAAAAAAAAAAAAAAAAAAATCTCCATCAGTTTGCCCCCATCTTACCTATACTTCTAGGAGCCAGCCCCTCTCTAGTATCTTTATCAAGAGAGCTTCCTGCTATCTGTCAGGTCCCTCCCACTTCGCTGAACCTCGAATTTACTAACTTAAGACCAGCAGACTACACAACCCACACCATGATCTCACAGGTGGAGACCACAAGCCTGAAAAGGGAGAAAATCGTGGAAAGAAAAAAGCCAGACAGGAGAGCCCCATATTCTGCACCGAAACTCTACCAACATCTCTGGATGCTTTCTGAACATGTGTACAGGTCAACCCCAAGCAGCCCAGCATGGGGTTAAGCAAACTGAACAGAGGTTTCAGCTGCTGCCCATATCAAAGACAGAGTTTATAGCCATTTAAAAAACAAAACTCTTCAGAGATACATAAAAGAATCCATAGTCTCTACAATGTATGTCACAATTTCCAAGATTAATCCAAAATTATAAAACACATGAAAAAAACAGAACTATGTGACCCATACTTAAGATCAAATACAATTGATGCAGACAGACTCCCAAGACTAAGTTGTTGGAAATGGCATAGGTTTTAAAGCAGCTACTCTTAACTATCCTCAAAGATATAAAGGAAAATATTTTCCCAATGAATAAACAGGAAAGCTCATAGCAATAGCAACAACAAAAAAACCAAAATGAAATTACTTAAGTGAAAAATACAGTATCTTAAATAAAAGGGGTACATCAAACAGTGCAGAAAACAAGATGAAGCATTCACCAGAAGAATCCCTGAAAAAAGGGAGGCAACTGAGATCTGCTTGGACTGACAGGAAACCACATCCTAAAAAACATGCAGGAGGGGACATCTGAGAAAGTAGGCACAGTGCCCTTCCTGGGTGATGGGAGGGAGCCACGAGAGCCCTGGACAATCACCAGGCTTAGTCAGTCCTAAATATGGGGCAGCAGAGCAGATCAGCTCGCTCCCCACACCTGCATTGGTGCAGGCAGTGCTAGGACTGAGACTCAGGAAGGCCAGGGCCTCCTGCCAGAAAATGCCCTGATCACAAACCCTAACGCCCCACCCCTTTCCCACAGTAAATGGAGATAAATAGAAAACCAACATTCATAGACGGAGGGAAGACTTCAGACACAAAGAGCACACAATTTGGAGTCACCAAATACTTGTGAAAAAACAGTACCATGAAAAAAGGCACCAGGCTCTAACGCTATCCGTCAGACGTGTAGGGATTTTATGTATGTGAAACAACATAAATCCGCCCAACCCGATGAGGTCAGCAAACAGGCCAAATCCAACACACCCCTTGTTTACAAAAACGCGTGAGCCAAAAATACTTCATACATTTTTAAATGGTTGGGGGGAAATTGCTTTAAAAGTTACATGACACATGAAAATATTATGAAATTCAAATTTCAGCATCCAGTTTTATTGGAACACAGCCACACTCATTTACTTGTACTGTCTACAGCTTTCATACTACAATGGCAAAGTTTAGTGGCAACAGAGCTTCACACCGCTGCTCAGCACACTTACAACTCAGGGGTGCAGTCCCCACCCCGCATTTCAAGAGAACTCGTACTGTTGTACTGCAACATTTATTCTATTTTTTTGTTTATCACCAGTCCACACCTAGCATGTCAGAACAAGAAAAGTGAACTCTGAACACCACCACTTATTAGGAAAATGCAAATCAAAACCACCATGAGATACCACCTCACACCTGTCAGAATGGCTGTTATCAGTAAGATAAGATATAACAAGCACTGGAGAGGGTGTGGGAAAAAGGCAACACCTGCGAACTGCTGGTGGGAGTGTAAATTGGCGCAGCCACTATGGAAAACAGTATGGAGGTTCCACAAAAAATTAAGAGTAAAACTACCAGGAGTTCCCTGGTGGTGTAGTGGCTTAAGGCTTCGGCACTGGCGCTGTCAATGCTGCGGCCCGGGTTCGATTCCCAGCCAGGGAAGTACCCACATACAAAAAAAAAAAAAAGAGTAAAACTACCATATGATCCAGCCAATTCCTCTTCTGGGTATTTATCCAAAGAACATGAAAACATTTATTTGAAAAAATATATGCACCCCTATGGTCTTTGCAACACTATTTACAATAGCCAAGATAGGGAAACAACCTAAGTGTCCATCAACAGATGAATAAATAAAGATGTACATACGTAAGTACACAATGCAATATTACTCAGCTGTGAAAAAAATTAAACCTTACCATCTACAACAACACTGATGGACCTAGAGGGTATTAGGCTAAGTGAAATAAGTCAGACAGAAAAGGACAAAAACCGAATGATTTTACTTACATGGAATAGAAAACAAAAAAGTAACAAACAAATGAACAAAACAATAAGACTCATAAATACAGACAACAGAATAATGATTACCAGAGGGGAAAGGGGGTGAGGGGACAAAATGGGTAAGAGAAGTCAAACATATGGTGATGCATGGAAAATAAGATTTTTGGTGGTGAGCACTCAATAGAGCATACAGATATCAAATAATGGCGTACACCTAGAATTTGAACTTAATGCGCTCCCGTGTAGAATGTGCACCATTTTTGGCTGAAACTTTCAGGAAAAAAACCTTTTAATTTTTTAATTCAAATTTTTATTTGTTTACATTTAGGTACTTGTTTGTGTATTATAAAGGTATTTTAGCATTTATTTTTTAACATATTATAGTACAAGAAATTTTATGTAACAAATAACTACAAAACACAAGAACATTTATATAGATACAGAATCAGTACTATCCATGTATAATGCACATCCTTATTTTTTCCTCACAAATTTGCAGCAAAAAGTGCGCACATTACACACAGCAAAATACGATATTATCTCCATTTTACATATGAGGAAATGAAGGCAGAGGTTCATCATCTCCACGAAGGTCTCATACCTAAGGCACAGGTAGGCTAACTTCAGAGTGCATGATCTTCATCATGCCGCTTCTAACAACAAAGGCAAACAGACTGGCACCTGAGAAAATAAACTAGTGGCATAAGCAGAAGATACTGAAGGGCACGATGAAATTGCATTTGTAAAACCAGAACAAACTGTTTTGAAACAGAACCAATTAGAGGTAATGGGCTCAGGACCTGGTCAACATGTCCTGAGCAATAAGAAAACAATCATGTGAAACTTAAAGTCTCAAAAAAGTAAAAATCTCTGACAAAAGCATAAACTTAAGTTCCACGACTTCATTAAGTGAGACTTCTTTATTAAGAGATTTGGTGAAGCAATTAAGTCACGGGCCCTGAGCAAGAAATCCTCCATCAATAACCTAGATCCTATCCCCAGCTAGTCTAAAATACCTTTTCTCTTTTCAGAATGGAAAGAACACAGAAAGCATAAAAACATAGTATTTAATAAATTTATTGCAATCCTAGGAAGCTAGAACAGAAATAATAAAAAAATTTAAATGCACGTCACTAGCAATTTTGTAACCAGTTTTGTCCGAAGTGTAGTAGGATTTTCACGATTTTGAAATGATGATTTGGGGTTTGACGTCTACTTAAGACATTTAAAACACAGAAGAGGTAATATTAGACTTTTCATTTTCATTAAATATTCAGAATAAATTTTTATTAAATAAGTTTGCAATAAACAGTTAAACATTTAGGAACATCTAATGTATAAACTAGTAAGTTTTACTTTATGAATTGTGCAAACAATGTAAATATCGATGGTGAGAGAATGTCAACTGCCTGATAAATGGAAAAGATGAACAGGACCTTAACCAGAATGCATTTAGTTATGGATACTCCTTCCCCCACATAAAATCTCCCTGGACATTAATGAGTTCATCCACTGAATGACAGATGGGCTACCTGTCCTGGCCAATAACCCTAAAATGGTTAGCTTTCTGCCACACAGCAAAGACCCTCAGGACACACAGTGCGTGCTCCTGGCTGGGAATCCGCTCCCGGGAGCAAGGAAACCAGACGTGGACGCAGCTGGGCCGGCCTGGCCCTAGTCCCTCCAGCGGTGTCCACACTGAGCATTGCAGCACTTGTAGAAGGTGGTCATTGGCTCGTCTGCAGAACGCGTCTGAAGCTGCATGAAATAGGCACGAGGATGTTCACACTTGGGACATGGCTCTGGAAACGAGAAAAATAAACAAGTGGCCCACATTATTTAAAAAATGATGCTCGCGACTACCATACCTAATAGGAGCAGGTGTTATGCAAAAGGCAGCAAAGACCCTCCTCACCATCCAGTGTCTCCTGTACCATGATTTGAGGGTGCGAACAGTGCCCTCATTCCCATTATGCTTCCACACGGACGGGACCCCGGAGAGCGTGAAAAGCAGCCCTCCTCCCCTCCCTGGGTCCCACTTCGCTTTTCTTTCAAATCTGGTGGAAGACTGGTTGGCACCGTGACATGAAAGGTGACTTGTAGCTGCTGTATGAATTACGGGGTCCACACCTTGCAGATTCCCCCTAACAAGTTCATCTCCATCACCTGGGTAGTGAACAAGCCCTCTCATTTACCCAGAGGGGCGCTCACTGGCTGACCAATCCACTTCCCCGTGTATTCAGGGATCTGTTTTGGCTGTCATTCCTCAGGCTGTTCTTGTCGAGATCTCACCACACATCCTGCACCTTTTCACGGTGCCCAAAGGCATACATTTACCTTCAAAGTCATTTCACTTTTGACAACTAACCCAGCTGTTGATGGAAACACCTTCAAACACCCTCAAACACCATTTTGAGCATTAGGTGCATAAATTATCTTTTAATGACAAAATCTGCCATTGCTAAATTTTTAATATAGCATATTTGGATAGTGGTCTATAGGGAGAGAGAGACAGTACTGATCTGACTTAGCTCTTCCTCTTCTCAATACAGGCTGTCTAGGGCTCTACTGTCCTTCCTCTGTCACATCTATCTCTATCAGAAATGAATCAAGACTTGAAATAAACATTTATTTTACTGAGACTGTGGTTTAATGCTTTCTGGTATTAACCTTTAAAACTCTGCATTAGAACACAAAGACCATTTTTCCTTGGACTTTGATTTTTACTACCCCTGCTATTGTTGCCATCGTAGTTAGCACCTGCTGAGTGCCTGCTGTACACCAAACACTGTTTAACTCACTTTGCACTTGCACTGTCTGAGTGTGGGTTAGCCCCACAGAGCTCCAGGGACCCCATCGAGGTCCTAAGACAGTAAAAAGTCACCCTGAGGCTAACTCAGGACTGTATGACCCTAAGGCCAATATTACTTGTGTAACAAGTAAGTCATTAAAGAGCAAATACACTTTGTATTTTCAGAAGCCCACTTCACGTAAGCGCGTCACAGGCTCTGACATGGAGCAGCACAGGCGGCAGCTTCATCCTTACGCACAGCGCAGTGACAGAAAAGGTTTTCTCTCACCTGCGGTAGAGTCCACATTCTCCCAGGCAGCTGCTCCACCAAGCACATCATCCACCTCTTTGAGCTTTGGATACTTCCGGTTTGTTACCTAGCAAACAAGAGCAAGTCTTCAGACTCTGCAAGTCAGTAAGCAGTACAAAGCCGGGCCAGCAAACCAAACCTCCACACCTAAGCTCAAATGTCTTCCCAGACTTTCTTCTCCCAGACTGGGGAGATACCAAGGGAAAACAATGTTCCTGCTATCAACGAGCAGGATGCTCCATTGGGGTTTAGAGAACCTATGACTGGGATGCCCCACAAGAGAAGAGATTCAGCTGTCAGAGATCTCTGCAAGGACTGGATGAAACTCCAGAACAGGAAGAAAAAAATGGCTTAGGTGTAGCCCTTCTCTTCTCCCACACCTCTAAGATATTACTGGATAATCCAAGATGAGAGGAGCAAATACAACTGAAGTCAAAGAGTACCAGTTCGCTGGGTAGCCTCCCCACTCCCCCTCTCCAGGCAGCAAGCTTTCGAAGCAGGTCACGATTGGCTTCTTTTCTGAGTTTTAGCAGACATCCTTGAAGTGTCAGAATTACACAAGAATTCACTCTTTCCACAGTTCCAGACTCTAAACTCCCACAACACAGCAATACAGTGTAGTACACAACCGTTAAAAATGAGGTAGCACCAATGTGCTCTACTTCTAAAAAGTAGAGGTGTTCTAAAAAGTAGATGTACTATCAAGTGAAAATAACATACATACTGAACATCCACTACATTCTAGGTTCCATTCTAGGGGTTCAGACTAGAAACAAGAGGGAACAAAACAGAAAATTCCCTGCCCTCCTACAATTTATGTCTTGGCATTAATAAACAAAGCACAAAAGTAAATTATAAAGTATATTATTAATAGAAGGCAGTAAGTCCTATAAAAAAATAAAACAAGGAAGGAGAATAAAATGGAAGGGCTGCAGTTTTATTTGAGTCTTACAACCTTTTAGTATAACTTGTGTAACTACTGTGGCTTTGGTGTGGAAGGGCTGCATTTTTTTTTTTTTTTGCTTTTTGGTATGTGGGTAGCTCCCGGACTGGGAATCGAATCCAGGCCGCAGCGCTGACAGCGCCAGCGCCGAACCCTTAAGCCACTACACCATCAGGGAACTCCCTGCATTTTTAAATTAAGTAATTTAAATGAAGACATGATAAAAGAGCGACATGGCTACCTAGTAGGGGAAGCCTGAACCGGACAGAAAACATGTGCAAAGGCCCTGGCAGTAGTGTCCCGTCCATCATGGGAGATAATCCAAGGGGCTGGTGTTGCTGGGCAAAGGAGTACTCCTTCTGAAATCAGAAAGGCAAGGCTGGTGGTAGGGATTTGGAGTCGGCGCTTGGTCTGCCCTGCGCGAACATCTCACTCTGAGTTCGCCGGCGAATTGCTGAGGGTTAAGCACAAGACAGATTCGATCTGACTTAGGCGTTAAAAAGACCACTGTGGCCACTGCTGTGACCACAGGAAGGTTCGGAACCCACGTGAGTGTGGGAGTTTCGGTGGTCGTGGAACACTGCCAGAAGGAGCGGGAGGCGCCCCGACCCGACGCCGGGGTCCAGGACCCACCTTGCGGGTGATGTTGTGCACGTAGGGACAGGTATTGCAAGCGAAACGGTGGCAGCGCTGTCCCTCCTCCACGATCAGGCCATTACCGCAACCGGGACAGAAGAGCAGCATAACGGCGACCTCTGGCTCACAGGCTCCCGGCAGCCCCCGCGGCCGCTTGGACGCCGACACTATGCCCGCCTCGAGCTCACATTGGTCCTGGCTGCTTAGCCCACCAATAGACACGTCGATTTCGCACTCCCAGCGAGCACTGCTGCAGGCCACCTCGCACTTCTCATTGGTCCTCACGGCAGCCCACCTGTCGACGCCCTAAAGGCGGAAGTGGGGCTTGCGCTCCCGGCGCGTACGCTTCCAGCCTCAGTTTTGCAGATAGACGGTGCCGAGCACGCTAGGAAGCGAGGCGTCCTGGAGGAGGCGGAGGCGGAGGCGGAGGCGGAGGGGGAGGCGGAGGCGGTGGCGCGACCCGAGGTGCTGGAGGACGATGAAGACGAAGAGGAGGCGCTGCCACACTCCGAGGCGGTGGACGTGTTCCAGGAGGGTCTCGCCATGGTAGTGCAGGACCCACTGCTCTGCGATCTCCCGATCCAGGTGCGCCAGGGCAGGGTGCAGGGGTCGTTCCCCGCGGGGCGGGGGGCGTAGGGCGTGGACAGACCCCTGAATTTGCAGATAGGGATTGCAGCCTAGAGACCGCTGGAAGGCACCTCTGGGCGTAAACGAAGGTCTTAACCAGGCGGGACCTAAGCGAGCGAGGAGGTCGCGGAATTTAAAGAGGTGCAAAAACAGTAGTCAGAATACAGGATATTTTAATATGTTTATTAAAGTATGTTTATAACTCAAAAGTTGGTGTAAAACTTCCTGCAGACAAAATAATAAAGATCATTATTACTGATTTTCCCCTTCTCAAGCTTCAATATTATTTTGTCCTCGGAGTTTTAAAAAGTTAACTTCTATTTTCTTAAAATTTGTATTCCGATGTTTGTCATCGCACACCTGCCTCAACCTTGGCCTGAGGCCCTGGCCTGGATTCTGGTGATAGGGACTCTCAGACTGGACTGCCTGGCCCAGTATTCTTTCTCCTACCCAGCCCCTGGGTGAGAGGATCCAGGGCCATTTATTCTTCTTGGCTATTCCTGTGTTCCTTTTTCCAGAGCCTCTGTCCACTTTGGAATTTAAGTAGAAAATAAGGGTGGAATGTGAGATTGAGGTGCTGAAAAACTGGGAAACTCTAATATATAAGCAGAAACCCCTTTCTTCTTTCGTAAAATATGGCACCACCTTTTGGGCACCATCAGCTTGTTTTTCTTTATTGTTGTTTGGGGTGGTAGAGAGCGCCAGGACTCCCACCTTGACCCTTGGTCTTTTCTAGGTTACTTTGGAAGAGGTCAATTCCCAGATAGCCTTAGAATATGGCCAAGCAATGACGGTCCGAGTGTGCAAGATGGATGGAGAAGTCATGCGTAAGTGCTGCCCTCCTTCCTTCAGGCCTTGCAGTCTGACCTTTCACAGGGGCTGGTCAGTGGGACACTAATGGGCCATGCTCACCCTGCCAGGACTTGACAGGGCTTTTGGGTTTTTCTCCTGCCATCTGCGGCTGTGACTGTGGCTTGCCACATGGATCTTCTTCCCATCTGTGTCCCTGGTTGCAGCTGTGGTTGTAGTGCAGAATGCCACGGTCCTGGATCTGAAGAAGGCTATCCAGAGATATGTGCAGCTCAGGCAGGAGCGTGAAGGGGGCATTCAGCACATCAGCTGGTAAGTGGAACAGCAGCTCCTTGCACCCTTCCTGGGAGATAGGGTGGGACTCCACAGAAGCACCGCTGCACATGTTTTTTCATCACATGGGCTATTACAAAGTACTCACTAAAGTGATGGGCTCCCTGTCCCAAGCCTTCAAACAGGGAAGGTACTCCTGTGCCTGGGAGTCCTGCCTCAGCTGCCCTTTCATCTGCATCACCCCACCTAGGCAGCTGGATCTCTTTACTTGGGGACACCTTAGGGCATTTGTGATGTGTGCAGAAGTGGTCTCCCTAGTTATGTATGGTGCAGGAGTCAGCAGCCCCATCCTCTCCTCTCTTGCATGCTGTCAGCCCTTGTTTCATTAGCAGGGTGTGTTTGGCCCCCAACTTCCCCACAAAGCCCTTTTAGATAGGCCTTCCTTATAGCTGCCTCAGGCCTGGTGCACAAATGCACAGGAAAGAACCCAGAAGAGGAGGCTGGCTGCCCCGGCCCCCACAGAGCTAAGCACCCTGAGCCTTTCTCATGTATAGCTGCATCCCAGCTGCCGAGCTCACCCTGCTCGTGTTTACCTGAATCCCCATCCTGCGTGTTTACCTGAATCCCCATCCTGCAGGTCCTATGTGTGGAGGACATACCATCTGACTGCTGCGGGAGAGAAGCTCACAGAGGACAGGAAGAAGCTCCGAGAGTAAGTTCAGGTCACATCTTGAGCACCAGGGAGGCATCTATGCTGTGCCCTTTTGTTCTACACACTTTGCCACAGGGCTGGGGCCCCCTCCCAGAAATGAGGGCTCTGCAGTCAGTTCCTGGGGAATTTGTGAGACCTGTGGAGTCCCTGGCTGTACTGACGCCTCCAGAGGCGGAGGAGCTGTGTGAGGGGCCCTCCTCCGTCTCACATTGGCACTTCAGGGCTACACACAGCCAGGAAGAGGGAAGGAAGAATGCATGGAGGCCCACTGGTGCAGTTGGGCCACTGCCCCCTCCTTACCCTCCTATGTCCACACTTTTCCCACCTGTTCTTTCTTGGTTTCTCAGAAGCCTCAAGAATCACACACGTACCCTTCTGCAGGTCAATCACTCGACACCTTCTCTTTCAGTTACGGTATTCGGAATCGGGATGAGGTGTCCTTCATCAAAAAGCTGAGGCAAAAATGAACCTCCCGACAAGGACAGCTCATGTTGGTGACAAGCTCTTCCCCAGCAGGAACAGGCCTTGGGCCACTGTCCCGTCTCACAGAAGAATGTCAAGGTGCACACAACTGGAACTGTATGCACCCTGGGCCCTCAGGACTAAAACTGCATGAGCCAGTGCTCATGGGCTGAGCTTGAGCCCTCCCTGAGCCCAAACACCCTAATCCTGTGTCAGATCCCACAGGGCTGTGGGCCTGGCCCTGTGTACAGAGTAAATCTCTTTTCTTCTTAGTTTGAAAAGTCCAAAGCCAGAGTGCCATCAAGAGGGACTGGTGCTGCCCGGTCACAGGGGCTGAAAAGGTAGAGTACGTTGCGTGTCCGTCCTAAAGTCTGAAGATCCACGTGACCCTGTTACTGTGAGATCAACAGCAAGGAGGAAATGCAAGCAGATCATCTGGCTTTCTGTTTTCTGCTTGTGGAGAAACAAACAAGGGCCTGTGTTTGAGAGCACAGCTGTGGACAGGGCCTCCCGCCACAGCCCACAGGGCTCACCTACAGCAAGCAGTGCCTTCCCCGGCTCCTAGAAAGGGAGGTAACCTGGGGCTGATGTTGGAGCTGCTGGCTGGGCAGGGAGGGCTATGGTGAGGCCATGTCTCTGTGGAGACATATAGGACAGTGCATCTATGGGTCTCTGTCCCATTGTGGCTAAGGGTGACAAGGTGGGTCCAGCTGGCTGAGGAACTCCACTGGGAGGTGTTTTGGACTTTAGTTCCTCATTCTGGGGAACTGTGAGCAAGAGGTCAGGGGCCTGCAGGACCTCCCTCCCCAGCCCCCAGCTAGACACCACAAAGGAGGAGGCAGCTCTGGTCAAGTTAGTGGCAGCTAAAACGCTCCCAGTCCATTTATTGGCCACATGAGGTGGTCGTTAAGAGGCTAGTTAGAAGGTAATCATGGAAACTAGTGTAATAAATGCCTGGAAGTACAAGAGGTTCAACAGCAGTGAACAAGGCACAAGAGGTCTGTGTCCAAGAACTAGGCAGGACCCCACACAGAGCTTGCAGGAAGAGTCCCATGGCCTGCGAGGCTCGGGGTGGCCAGCCTGCCCAGCTCCGGCCTGCAGGCGCAGGCGGCCCCAGCGCCCCCACCAGCTCAGTGGAGCTGGGCATCCAGCTCATACTTCTCACAGAACTTGTCAGTAAAGGGGATGCAGGTGAGGAACTCACACCACTCACAGCGGACAGGGTAAAAGTAGAAGAGGACCACCAGGCCAGCCAGGAGGCCCAGGAAGACCACCTGGAAGACGATGATCTGGCAGCGCTTGCGGTACAGGTCGAACCTGCCGAAGCTGATGTAGGGCAGGAAGGCAAAGGAGAGGAAGAGACCACTGACGAAGCCCGAGATGTGAGCGAAGTTGTCGATCCAGGGCAGCAGCCCGAAGGTGAACAGGAAGAGCACCACGGCCAACAGCTTGAAGAAGGCGCGCCAGGGCCGAGCCAGGATCTGCCAGCTCTGGAAGAGCTCCACGAAGAGGCATGCCAGGATGCCGAACTGCGAGCCAGCCGGGCCCACCTAGGTGGTAGAGGGGGCTGAGCAGGACCCCAGGACCCCCAGCCTCATCTCCCCAACCCATGGCCCAGAGCCCAGCAGGACAGAGAGGCCCAGTGGAGATGCTCCCAGGGTGGGACCCATACTCAATGCTGGACATGAACCCTGGGGGCAGCCTTACCTCTGCCCGGTACGGAAGGAAAATGGCGCTGGCTAGGTTACCGGTGACGCCACTCAGCAGGTAAATGATGGCTATTCGGTGCCAGCCTGCCAGCTTCTCCAGGTCCCGCAGGACGGTCATCTGGAAGCAGACGGACACCAGGCAGTGCAGGATGCTGTGGGGTGAGGAGGGGCACTCAGCAGGGAAGGCTACCACCCCCTGGCTGGCAACTCCTAGGTCCCTGAGACCACCCACCCACCCACCCACCCCTGCTCAGCACATAAGGTGTCACTTGCCCAGCATGTAAGAAGAGGGACAGCCACAGGCGGTAGAACTGGTCAGGCACCTCGGGGTTGAGGAAGGGCAGGAGCCCACACACGTCATCCATGCAGTGCACCTGTGCAGAGTGGCCTGTCAGCACCCTCCATGGCTGGCGGGAGGCAGAGGACATTCACCCTGGAGGCCTACCTGAGAGCAGAGTGTGGCCTCCTCGTGGAAGTAGCCCCTCATGAAGTCACAGTACTCCCGGGAGGTGATCTCGCACCTGGAATGTTAGGCCAGGGTTGGGAGGACTTGCAGAGGGGGGTTGCTGGGGCCTGGGAAAGGCAACTGACTGCACCACCCAGGCCCAGGTTTCAGCCCTACTCGCCCACCTTTGTTGGCCCTGGAGAAGTCCAGACCCTTTCCGCACATCCCTTGGTATCTTGGTAGGGAGAAAAGCACAGACCTAAGGCAGTGCTCTCACCCAGGCACCTACCTGCCCTTGGTGCCAATGCAGCAGGGCCGGCCTGTGATGACACAGTCCATGTGAGGATGGTTGGTATGGTTCCCAGCACTGTTTTTGGTGCAGATCTGGGTCAGAAATAGGAATGAGTTGGGTCAGGGCCTCCCCCAACCCTGGGCCCCACACCATGCTTGGGGATTGGGACAAAGATGGACAGGCTCCTACAATAGAAAACGGGCCTCTGTTTGGCCATCTGTCACACTAGAATAATGTCATTTGACCTCCCAAGTCTCCATCTGGTTCTCCTGCTCTACCTAGTCGGTGTTGGTGGAGGAACAAGCTGGGCAAAAGTCAGGGGCATTGCATCTGTTCCAAGACGGTCAGGACCTCCTGACCCCACGAATGGGTGGGGTATTAATTCCTCCTCCAAAGGACAAAGGAGACTCCCCAACAACCCTTCCACCCAGGCTCACCGGCCACTTGGTGATGTCATCTGGCCACTCATGGGGGTCCTCAGAGGAGGGCTCATCACATACCCTGCATGAGCCCAGGATGTGATCAGACCCTGCTTTGTGCCCTTAGCATTGGAACCCTTCCACCCAACTCCACAACAAGGGGAACACCCTCTCCCCTGACTACCCAGGGAGACAGGAAGGAAGGGAGGGGCTCGCAGGACTGACCTGGGGTCCTGGTGGCAAACAGAACCAAACTGCCTCTTGTGGCCAGCAAGGTCTGGGGCGCTAGGATGAAAGGGCCACTTCACCCACACTGCCAGCGTGGACTGTGGGAAGACACAGGTCAGAGCCCACCCCTCCCCCATAACAGTCGCCAAAAGACAGGAATCAAAAGCAAAACCGAGATCCTCCTGAGTTCAACCCAAACTCCACACATTTACACTCCAGAAATGTGCGTGCGTGTGGGGGATTATCTGTTATAAACTCAGCAGCGTAATTCCTATTAGCTTAAAGTTAGAAACAACCTGCGTCCTAAATCAGAACTGAGAAAAACTTAGGTAAACCCTTTCTTTTGTTATTGTTTAGTGGAAAAATAAGGAAATACCACGTACGTAACCTGAGGGCACATGCACGGAAACAAGCCGCAGAATAAGCACAACCAAATCAGTCACGTTACAGTGGTTGCCTCTGGGGTGAGATGTAGGCATCAGGGAATAACAAGTAATGAATGTGATTTGAGGGACTTTGCACAGGCTAATTGTGTGATGTGCCGAGATCCAGGGTAAATAACTCAATGGGCTCCATCCAAAGTCACAACATAACCCCCCCGCTACACACACAGGTACGGGCATGCGAGGCAGGCAGGGGCACACACCGAGCACTCCTGCTCCGAGGTCTGCACGCAGCCAGACCGGTCATTGCGGACACAGCAGGCAGAGTGCTTCTCACGCTCACGTGCGGCGCGGATGAAGCTATGCACCTGCGGATCCTGGCGCATGCAGGGCGAGAACTTGGCACCCAGGTGAATGAGAGCCTCCTGCAGGCAAGTGGGATGAACAGCTGAGGTCCCTGCCCCATGACAGCCAGGGTCCTCACCCACTGTCCCAGTCAGACCCCCATTCTCACCGAGCTGGGCCCAATCCAGAAGTTCTCTTGCTGCACGTACTTAACATTCTCATAGACCCCACGGTTCCGCAGCACCTGGGAGGTTGGGGAGGGATAGCACAAGGAACCCATTCTATCCCTCTCTTCCCAGAGTCTGTGGTAGGGAATCCGGGGCCCACACTGCTCTGGTCTGGGCCCCGGAAGGGCATCAGGGCTCACCGAGTCCACGGTCTCATGCTGCGAGAAGCCCACGGGCGCGATGCCGTAGATGCACACAGCTAGAATGGTGACGAGTGAGTGCACGAAGGTGAGCCAGTAGGTGAAGAAGGGCCTGCAGGGTGGGGCGTCAGCAGAGGTGGCATCTCCAACCTGGAGCCCCTATCCCCAACCAGGAGACCTGCCTGCCATAAGCCGCGTCCCCTCATGCCTACCTGTGGTCATCCATGTCCTCGATCTGGCGTTTGACATAGCTGTCGATACGCTTGCGGTAGGTGCGGTTGGTTAGCCGGCCCACCATGCCCAACCCGTAAGGTCGCTTCTCCCTGGCGAAGAACTTGCGCACTGGCATCGCAATACGCTGGCCCCGCCGCTGCCCCGCCGCGCTCACCACCTCTTGCCGCAGCCGCACCTTGGGTTGAGGGGCTGCAGCACCACCCTCCTTCTGCTTGCGCCAGCCACGTTCCAGGGGCCTGGGGGATGGGGCGTGGTTGTCTACCATGCCAGACTCCCACTTGCTGCAGTCCCTCCTGGGCAGTCCCTCCCAGACAGTACCAGGGCAACCTTCCATCTTTCTTGCTCCCCTCTAGCAATGAAGGCACTTTGCAGCCTCCTCCTCACAAGGGAAGAGCAATCCTGAGCCCCTCTGGGGATGGCAGGGGTTGGGACCAGACCTACACATGCTTTCCTGGCCTACCCACTGAATTCTGTCCAGCCTGCAGGCTCTGAGATTGCACTCCCGTTCTGCAGATGGGGAGCCAAGACTCAAATGGTACTCAGCCTTGGGTCAACAGTAGCCAAGTGGTCCCCTTCCCTCAGCTCTTCAGGGTGTTCTGCCCTAGGCCCCAGCTGCTCTTGACCTCCAACCACCGCCACTCCCCGTCCCCTCTCTGCTGCCACTCACAGCATCAGGTGGCTGCGCTCCAGCTCTGTGCGGTCCAGGGCCCCACCCGTGAGGTCCGCCTGCTCCGGGGCTTTCTCCCAGTCCTTGAGCGCTGCCTCTGATGGGGACTCGAACACCTCGTCTGTGTATGTGGACAGCTCCTCATGAAGGACACCTTCCTGAGCAAATACGTGCGGTCAGGGTGGGACACACAGGTGGAGGGGTCTCAGGTGACATCCCTGTGCTCTTACCCGGGCAAAGAAGGATGTGTCCAGCTCATCGGGGAAGTCAGCGGTGTCCTCCTCTAGGAAACTGGCGGGAGTGAAGCTTCGGCGCTGCACCCGGCGCAATGTGCCATCCCTGACAGAGCGGCCCTGCCAGCAAGGAGTTGAGGACGTAGAGTGGGACTACGTCAGCCCCACCCCCACCCCAGCCTCTGCACCCACCTTCACCAGCGCTGCGGCCACCCGGAAGCTCATCTTGGCCACAGACTCACGCTTTCGCCGCCGTGGAAGCCGGTTGAAACCGGAGCGGGAGCTGGAGAAGGAGCAGAGGGAGGCAGCACCCGGCGTGACGGGCGTGTGCGGGGTACTCAGGCCATCGGCGGTGTCATCCGCCATGCGGAAGGCCCGGCCCCGGGCCAGGGGGTCTATGATCTGGCAGAGGGGAGGAGATGCAGGAGTCGGAGGGGCTGGGTCACCATCACTGGGGCTTCCTTCCCACCCTGGACCCCACTGTGAGGAACACAGCTGCTTCTCCTTCCACACCGCAGGGTCCCTGGACATGGGTGGGTACCCCACCACCACCCCACTACACCCACAAAGGTCCCTCCCTCTTCCCACCTAGAGTGTCTTTATACTGCTGTTCATCCTGGGAGGCTCTCCCATCCCGAGGTTGGCCCCATGATACAATCATAGCACCCTGTCCCCTTCCCAGACCAGGAACTCCAAGGAGCCTCCTCGGCTCAGGCTGGCTGTGTCCCCAGCCCCATCCCCAGGGACTACAGTGAGGGGCCGGTGGGAGGCAGCAGGGGGTGGGCATACCTTTTGCATGCCCAGCTGGCACGGCCCCACATATAACGGAGGAGGCGTCTCTGTGCTGGTCAGTGACACGTTGTCCTGGCTAGGCAGGTCTAGCTCCCGGATGACCTGGGGCTTCAGCTTCCCATAGCGTTGGCTGCAGTGACGGATGCTCTTGCGTTGCCATTTCTGGGTACTGTCGCTGTCCTTGCTCACTCCGAACCAGTCAGCTGTTCCCCTACCATGAGAGGGACTCGGCAAGTAGAAACCAGTTCTGTCCCCTCCCCAGCAGAGGCCTCAGAGGCTCTCCTCCTGGGTAACATGCGCCACCCCAAGCCTCTGGTCACTCCAGGGTCTAAGGTCCAGTAGAGCTGGGTCCAATTAAAAGGATGAGTGGGTTCCAGCCCCCTAAACAATTAGTCAACTCCAAATTCCCATTAGAACCACAGATGACAGGCCCTGCCCAGGTGGGGACAGGAGAGGAGGGTTTGTGAGGAGACAGTGAGTCCAGGGAGGGTGCTCAGAGCTCAGCCCTTAGCTCATCCCGAGAGAGCTTGGCCCTGGGCAGCAGCTTGGCCTTGGATACCACGCCCAGGTAGGGTGCCCACAGCCCTTGGTCATGCAAGCAAAAACACTGCCAGCTCCTGCCGTTAGGAGCCCCAGGGAACGCAAACCATCCCAAGAGGTCCCAAGCCATGCACACGCCAGCCGCTGCGGACACACTCACACCCTGCAACAAGGTACCTGAGCAGGGATCGAGAGAGAGACCAGCGCTGTGGGAGGGCCCTGCAGGCGGCAGGGGAGCCCAAGAGGGGCAGAGTGTGGACACGCCCAAAGCGCACCTGTCGGCTGTTCGGGAGACAGAGCATTGGGGTGGGAGAGACAGAGAAGGAGAGAGCAAGTGCTGGGGGAGCGGGGGGAGCAGAGAAGGGTGGTAGGTGAGAGGAGTCAGTCCCCAGAGCAGGAGGAGGGTGACACAGGGAACACGATTCAGGAGACAGCCGAAACAAGAGGGGCCCTCGCCCGACTCCCAGCCTCAGTACCCAGAGGGGGCCCTGTATGCCTGCCCCTGGTCCACCAGGCCCCAGGCCCTAACCCTTGGAGCAGCGAGGGGGGTGCAGTACCTGCGAATGGTCTGTGTGATGGATGTCTGGCGCTGCAGCACCGGCCGGCGGGGCTCATGGTAAGGTGAAGGGACGTGCACTGTCTCAGCTGGCATACTCACACTCCGCAAGAAAGCCTGGCGTCTCAGGGGCTGGGCAACGGAGTCATGGTGAGGGGGCTGCACAGGATGTCCCCACGGCCTCTGCTGGCCAGGGCCTACCTGCAGGAAGCTGGGTTCCTCTGCCGCTGGCGGCACCACAGCTGGAATGTCCAGCTTCAGCCAGGGCGGCTTCTTGCGCTGCAGGCTGCTTGTGCTGTCCCTGCGGGCCTCGCTCATGGTTCCGGGTGCTGCACAGCAGGCCTGGGGGTGTAGTGTGTTATGCAGTCACAACACTGACAGACTTCCAAAAGTTCCCTGGGCCAGACTCAGGAGGGAGAAGCAGCGCTAACCCCAACAGGTGTGGTCACGGCCCCCGTGCTGAAGTCCTACTATGTGCTCAGCACTGACACAGTCAGTCCCTGCCTTGTTCATCCTCACAGACATTCCCAGGCACATACTAGGTCCTCAGACAATATAAATTCATGTGACAAATACTGGACCATGTACTATGAGCCACTCCTAGGTGCTTGGGACACATTGGGAGAGAAACAAAGAAACCAAAACAGAAAAAATCCCCACCTTCCCGGAGCTTATAGTCCAAACAAACAATAAACCTGACGTAAGTAAACACTGAGTTAAAAGATGTGAAGTGTGATAGAGACGAAATCAGCACACTGCAGTTACCAGGGACAGTGATGCCTCCCTGTGAGGTGACATCTGAGTAAAGGCTTGAAGGAGGTCATCAAGTGAACAAGGCTGGGGGTGGGGCACCGCTCCTGGCATAGGGAACCCGTGTGGAGCTCTGGGTGGCCAAGAGGGCACAGGCAGGCTGAGGAGCTCACTCCAGTCCACACACATGGCAAATCTCAGACCTCACCCTGTAAACCACCACGCTGTCCTCACCAGAAACTAGGGGCCCACTGCCCCCACAACAGAGGGTGCTCAGTCTCCCGGGTGAGTGACCACGTGGCTTCCCCCAGTCTGAGAGCTCCTAGTGCAAAAGGACCCCCTGAAAACCACCTAGGCGCAGACCTTGTCAGCACCACCAGGGTGCGCTAGGCACCCAGAAGCAGCAGCAAAGCAGCTCAGCACTGGGAGGGCAGCTTGCCCAGCACCACAGCTGAGCATCAAAAGACCCTAAACCCAAATCTATCGCTCAGAGCAGCCATGTCCACTGTTTTGGCTTCCCTGGGCCACACATAAAATACACCAACACTAGCAATAGCTGATAAGTTTTAAAAAAATAGTCACACAAAAAAATCTCATGTTTTAAGAATTTGTGTTGGGCTGTCGTGGGCTGCAGGTTGGCCATGCCTGACCTTAGACACAGGATAAGGGCCCAGGACCCAGAGCAAAGAGGCCAGGGTTTGATTTGGGCCACCATTAGCCTGGCTGTGCCCATGAGGCAAAGTTCATGTGACCATGGATGGCTTCCTTGGCACTCTATTCCTGCCCCCGTTACAGCATGTCACTTACAGAAGGGATCTGGATCACCACAAGAAATCTGGGAACAAAATTTTCAAGATTTGGAAGGTTCCCTGAGCACAATGGGGGACACGGATACCAGGGAAGCAGCCGAGCAACACTCGGGGCAGAGACCCCAAAATTCCTCAGCTTCCTCAAAGAGCTTTAAAGGGCCCCTGACAGACTCTGAACTGCGGAGTCTATACCCACTCACCAACACCCCTAGAAAGAGTGTCCACTTCTGAGCCACCCTCCCAACTGCTTGCAGGAGATAGAGAAAGCCTCTCCCATATCTTAGAAATAAGGAAACTGAGGCCTAGAGAACACAGGCTTGACTTGCCCAAGGTCACATACTCAGGGTCACATAAGTAGGGGCTGGTGTAGTAGGATGCTGCTAACAGCTCTTACTGAACTTATAAAGACCAGGGAAGGGCCAGGACTCTACTCAGAGCAACTCTCGGCACTACGCTGACCTAGGAACATCCAAGAATGTTTGTCCCCACTCCTGCACAGACCAGGGAGGGCACAAGGTGCTGAGCACAGTTTCTCCTGCCTGTACACAAAACAGGGACAGCCCCACATGCTGCTCACAGCTCCTCCTGGCCCCATACCAACCAGGGACTGGCCCAGGGCACTTCCCACAGCTTCCGCTGGTAGTAACTACACAGACCAGAAACAGCCCTAGACACTGCTCACAGCGCCTACCTGCCCTACGCGGACCAGAAACAGCCCTGGACACTGCTACCTGCCCCACATCACCCAGGGACATGCCTGGGACAGAACTCACAGTTTCTACTGGTCCTATACCAATCAAGGGCCAGCCAGGCCCAGCTCATAGGTTCTACTGGCCCTGTATCGACTGAAGGCCCGGCCAGGGTGTGGCTGGCAGCTCCTACTGGACTTATACGAAACCATGCTGAGCTCAGGACACTGCTCACATTCCTCCTGGCTCTATACTAACCAGGAACAGGGCCAGGACACTGCTCACAGATCCTGTACCCCTATAGGGACAATCCTCACCACTCACACTGGCCTTATACCAATTAGGGACAGTCTCAGGGCCCTGCTCACAGCACCCACTTGCGGTATACCCACCAGGGATAGGCTCAGTGGGAAGGCTGGCCCTTCAGGGGTGCCTTCTCTGGCTCTTGTCCCATCTCAAACCTCTTCTCTAAGCTGGCTGTGCACCCAGAGGTCTTTCCATCCACGAAGCCCGCTTAGAGCCAAGCCCCTCACCCCTGCCCTCACCTGATCGGATCTCAGGGCAAGGGCCAAAGGCAGCATTTGTTTGCACAGAGCTGGGAATCCCTTCTAGGCCTCCTGCCCATGCGAGCCCCATAATGTAGGGTCTCAGGGAGGGGTCTGTGGAGGGGGATGGAGACAGGCAGGGTTGGGGGGGGCTGTGTCTGACATGAAGGCATCCTGAGAACTGGGTCTCTCGCTGGGATCTGAACCAGGAGGTCAGCACTCATCCGACTCACACCACAAACCCAGCCCAGAACTGTGTGCCCCAATATGGTTCAGCCACAGCCACAGGTCACAGGTCAGCATGCACCAGCTCTCCCTTCACAGATCATGTTGATTTTAAGCCCCTCCTGCTGGTAAGGAAGTGACTAGGAAGGACAGACAGCTGTGGGGCTCAAGCACACGCGGTGGGATTTCAGACAGCATCAGGCATGCTGGGAAGAGAGATGATCAGCTAGATGGGAAGGCAGGGGCTTCCAGAACCTGTATTGCTGCACAGCACCCCCAGTGCACTCTCTAAGCCATGGTCAGAACATACCTGCAATGTGGGGATCCAGGTGATCTGATCCCCAAGATTGTACTGGACACGATGGGGCCTTGTGGGTAAGGGGCAGGACAGGATGGAGACCCCCCCTTAGCATTTCAGAAGGGGGAGGCTATGCTACTTCTGTCCGTCCTTGCCACCCAACTGCCAATGTGCCTCACGTAGCATCAGAGTTCTTGCCTGGAATATGGGCCAATGCTTCTGGTGGTGCCACAGTGAGGTCCAGGGAGAAACAGAGCCCAGAGTGGCAGCTGGGGTCACTGTTGGGAATGTGCAGGCTGGGTGCTGGGGAGCCAGCCTCTCCAGGAGCCTCCCCATGCACGCCTGGCACCTCTCACCTCTTGGCTGCCATCAGCTGGTTCTCTACTCAGCTTTTCAAGAAACCTTTGCCAGCTCATTGGCTCACCCCATCACAAATATCTACAACTTCCTATGGCTCCTCCCACGGCTACCCTGCCCCAGGGACCACTCCTCACACCTCACACCTAGCTCCTCCCATCTCAGGGCCCTGCCCCTGCGCATTCATTCTGCCCAACCTCCCACTGTTCTAAGACCTGCAGCCTCAATCAGGCTGCCCTACTGCTGACAGGAGCTCCTGGCACAGGCCAGGAGTTCACCCATAGGTGTGCTGTCCTGTCTCATCTCTGGTGGGTCCAAAGTGCCTGGGATAGGGCTGCTCCACTGCTTGGTAAACACCAGTCATTTAGGGGGACAGGCTAGCCTAGCAGAGCCAATCTCCATGATTCAGGCAAGAGCAACTTCCTAAAGATGCCTCTTCAACTGGGTCAGGTGACCATATGACCAGGTTGGGGCAGGAACGGCACAAGCAGGGGTAGGAAGAGGGTGGTAAACATGCACAAGGAGCTGGACGTCCTCCAGCACCCACAATCCCAGGGCCACAGTCTGTCCTAGGAACACAAGAGCCACACAGCTCATGAGGGAGGCACCAGCTCCCTGCCTGTGCGCCCAGACCTCCTGGTGTCCCTCATCTCCACCCAAGGCCCCCTGTGTTTGGGGCAGAAGCAGGAGAGAGAGCTCTGTAACCCACACAGCTCTAGGACACCCAGCCTGCCCTACCCCTGTGCCCAGTTCCCCATCTGGACCTTAAGTGCGTGGGATTCGGGGAGGGGGGAAAGGCTTCACAGTGGCCCCAGGGTGTGGGGGAGGGGCAGGCCCAGGCTGAACAAAGAGCCTGGACTAAGGAGCAGCACAGTGCCCGCCCGGAGGAGACAGTGGCTCAGTGTCCAGGCCTCCCCCAGTCACACAGTGGGCTCTTGTTCCTAGACAGCCCATCATGGGGGAAATCCCAACAGCATCTCCACCCTGCTGACCCCTCAGTGCAGGGAGAAACCACAGCCCAGGGAGGGCCTGGCCCCCCAGGGTCATACAGCATCTGAGTCACTCTGGCAGCATTCATGGTTGCCCACCCAGGGCCCAGCCTCATCAGACACCCAAGGAGCATCTGGAAGTAAAGTGAGAAGTGCTGACAAAGCAAATGCTGGGGACCCCGCCCAGCAGGGGAGGGCACGAAATGGCACTGTACCCCAGGTACTTCGAGGAGCTCAGGGTGAGTGTGGGGCAAGACTTGAGAAAAGGCTGAGGGACGAGGGCCCCGCAGGGTCATGGGACCCTGGGGCTGCTCTAAGCAGCATCGAGGGGGTTGGGAGCTGCTGCAGCCATCAGGGCTGGGTGGGGGACAGGGGGAGGGTCCCACTGGCCAAGGTTCCTGCTCTGACTAGGGGCCCTTCAGGCTGGCACTGTGCATGTGTACAGGAGGGGCCAGGGAGCAGGAGCCAGTGCAGGGAGGGCAGTGGGGTGAGGCGCCTGGCCCGAGACACTGTACACAGACCCGGCTCCCCTCTGCCACACCTGCAATCCTGATCAGGCTTCCACTTTCCCATCTGAAACTCAGGGCCCACATCTCCTGCCCATAGTACGTGCTTCAGAAGCAGCAGCTGATCAAAAACAGAAAGGCTGGTGATGCCTGCTGGCTCTGGGGAGCTCCCTGAGGAAAGCAGCCAAAGAAACGGTAGGGAGCCTGGAGAGGGGGTCGGGGCAGGGGTCAGAGGGCGCAAAAGCATGTGCAACCAGAACAGGAGCCATGGGGGGAACTGGCGACGCAACCCTTCCAAGACACCCTGTACGGGAAAGTGGGCCAAAAGGCAGGAGGAGACTGGGAAGACATTCTGGATCCTCAGGTGGCAGCAGCAGCCACTACAGCACTCAGGCCTTCCCCGCACACTCCTAGGAAAATGCTGGCAGGGGTGGCTGGAGGCCACGTAGATGTCCTGGGCCCAGGACCAGACCTGCCAAGCCTGGGCCGTCCTGCCCAGCCCAGGGGGACCGCCCACTACCAAGGTCAGCTGGAGCAATGGGCCCCACCCCAGGACACGTGCCCAAACGTGTCCCCAGCTCACCTGAGCGTGGTCCTAGGAGAGGCCAACTCCTCCAACCTCTTCACTAGATCCCTATCTCTGACCCTGTCTTCTGTTTGACCCCTCATCTAATGCCCAACCCCAGATCTCCCTTGGAAGTGGGGATCCTCAGATGTCTGGCAGACTAGAATCCAGTCCTTTTCCACCACGTGTTTCTATGTGGCAAAGCGAACGTCACTTGGCCTCTCTGGGCCTCTTGGCCTCATCTGGAAATAGCATCATGCTGGGAAGGATGCTAGCCAGGCCCTCGTCTCTCCCAGCTACTCCTCTACATTTCTGTGGAAGAAATGAGGTTCAGAGGAGAACAGGGCAGGCCTGAGACCTGGCCAAAGGCCAGGTGCTGTCCGAAGGAGGACACACTGAATCCCTACCTCCCCATGTCACCATCACCTGCTGTCACCCCAGAGGAATATGCAGAGGGCCAGTAACAGAATAACATTAGTCCTCCTGTTGCAGGAGGCCCTGAGGCGCAGGGACCTGACCTAGGAGGGTGGTGCACAGGGTTGGAAAGGGAGCGCTAGCCCTAGGGAGGAGGCATTGTCTAAAGGCTTGGCAGGCACATATGGCCCAGAACTGAAGCCCCTGACCCCACCGGGTCTGACAGAGGCTAACAGAGCAGATATCCTGAGATCATGGAGCCCCGAGGCTCAAAGAGGTCAGAGGAGGAGTTCCCTGATGGTGTAGTGGCTTAAGGCTTCAGCGCTGGCGCTGTCAGCGCTGCAGCCTGGGTTCGATTCCCAGTCAGGGAGCTACCCACATACAAAAAAAAAAAAAAAAAAAAAAAAGAGGTCAGAGGACCTGTCCAGGCCACAGTCAGCAAGGGGGTAGAAGCATGGACTTAGCTATAGCAGCTTCCAAGTGTGACAATCTGGGGTCTAGCTGGATCCCAGGTGTTAGGTGAAAGCACCCCCCTCAAGCTGCAGAGAGAACAAGCCCACATTCCATCAACATGCTTGGTCACCAGTCAGAGCCCCCAAATTGCCCCTGACTGACCCCACGCATGTCCTCTCTGGTGTCCAGACACCCTTGGGGCTTAGCAGCACCCTCCCAGGACACACTGGCTGCTGGATAGTGCTGCAGAGGCCCCACAAGAGAACCCAAATCCCCAAAGTCTGTTATCAAAGCAGAAATGGCTTTAGTCCAACCCCTGCCTCAAACCAAAGAATGCTGACTGACCTGCTGAACTATCACAACCCCTGGGAGGGGGTCCTCTGTGTCCATCTCACAGATGAAGAAACTGAGGCTCAGAGAGGCCAGTCACTGCCTCAGGTCACTGAGCTTCCAAGGGGGTTCAAAGCCTTGGGCCATGTCTGCCATGAGCTGGGGTGGAAGGGACCCATCTGCGTGCCTAGCTGGCCCTGGCCACAGCCCCCTAGGTTAAGGGGCAGACCTTCTGGGTTCCTCAGGCTGTGGAGGGCGGTCAGACCCCTCTGGGCCCCCATTCCACCTCCTTAATCCAGAGCATCTCAGTTCATGGAGGAGAATCACCCTCAAATACACCCACCCCCCAAAAAGGCAGAAGCCAAGGAATCTGATCCTTGGGCAGAAAGATGATCCTGTCACAGACACGAAGGTGGGGAAACTGGAGCTGGGATTGGGGAGTCCCTCACATCCCGGGAGAGCAGCAATGAGGGGTAGCCTGAGCAGCAGATGGAGCTGCAAAGACCCTGAGAGGGCCCTGGAAGGCAGGGGGGAACTGGGTGATTTCCTCTGAACCTAGGGTCCTCCTAGAATGCAAGCTCCCAAGGGCAGAGGTTTATCAGGCCGGCATACTAACACTGAGAGGGATATTGGTCCTAGCAACACGCCAGTCTGAGCCTGAGGCCTCTACGGGGTGCCCTGAAGCAGGCCTTTCTTGGCTGGGGAGATGGAGGGACCCCAGTCAGCCTGTCTGTGCAACAGGAGGCTGGTCAGCCAGTGGAGGCTGCTGGGAGGGGTTGGGAAGGGGCCTGACGCTTGACACCTTCAATCTGGAGCCACCTGACTCCTGTGTCCCCCTACTAGCCCCTGTACAGTTCACAGGGCAAAGGACCCAGCTTGCCCACAATGACTCCTAGTGGCAGGGGGCACAGCCTCAGGGACCCCTTGGGCCCTAGCCAGCTGCTCAGTTCCCTAGCTTTCTCCCAATCTCTGGGTAGGGGTTAGGGGGTTGAGGATGGTTCCATGGGGGTAGGGAGAACCCAGCATCTAGCAGGGCCAAACCTGAAAAGCCAGTTTCATCCTTGAATCTTCTTTGCCAGGAAGTCCCAAGGTAGGAGGGGGGCTTTCCCAGCATAGAGCTGGGGCCTCGAGACCCAGGCCCCGCCCACCCAGTCAGACACACAGACACAGACTCAAGCTGCACAAGCATAAGAATGAACTCTGGTCAGGACCATCTGGGCCTTGGGCAGGCACGGCTGGGGTGCTCATTCCCCATTCAACCCTACAGACATGTCCCAGCAGGGCAGACAGCCACCCTCGACCCCACGCCCCGAATGCCCTGAGCACCCGAGGTCCCTCCATCTCCCCAGACAAGGCCGGCTTCACGGCGCCCTATGTAGTAGCCTCAGACTCAGCCCTGGCCTGTACTTCTTGGCCACTGAGCACAGGGAAGCGGGGTGTCTGGGAGTAGCTCGCAGAGCCCTGCAGTTTCGGTGTTTACAGACAGGGGAGACAGGAGTCAATCCCCACCCCTAGCTCCCAGCTTCTGCTCTAAAGTGCCGATATGATTCCCATCCCCAGGGAGCACGGCTGGGACAGGGATGAACCGGAGAAGTCCCACCCTCAGAGCTGGAGTTTCTACTTAGAGACACCACCCACCGGTGGTGGCTGGGAAGGAAAACGTAAGGGGGGAGGGGGGACACAGCTCAGAAGCGTCTGGGGACAATCCGGACTGCAAGCCCTCCCGCTCCCAGGACCCTCAGCTGTTGGGCGGGGGCTGGAGCCGAGCTGTCCGGCCTGGTCAGTCCGCTGGGACGTGCTAATCCGGCCACGGGCTATTTTTGCGGCGCGCCGGGTTTGGAATCTGGGGCTGGGCCGCCTCCGCGGATGGCTCGGGAAACTCCGGAAAGGAAAGTCCCGGCTTCGGGCGGGGTATTGGTCCGAACCCCGGACTCGGATCCGACCTGGACCCCCGGGCCCGACCAGGCTCCAACCCCTCCAAGCGGCTCCAGTCCTGGTGAGCTGAGGACGGGCCCCGCGCGCAGCGGACGCAGCCCAGAACCCGCCCGGCTCGCGGCGCTCTGCGTCCCCCTCCTGGCGCGTTCACTCACCGCCGCCGCCGCCGCGGGCACCGGGGGTCCTCGAGGGTCCTGAGGACCTCGGGGAGGGGCTGCCGCCGCCGGCTGGGAGGGCGCCCGCGCCGAGTCCCCGCCCGCGCGCCAGCTCGCCCGCCCGTCCGGCCCGCCCGGGAATGCCAGGGAGCGAGGGGCGTGCGCGCCGGGGGCGGGCCCGGCCGGAGGGGGCGGCCGCACTGACTCAGGACTCAGGAATGCGCGCGGCCCGCCCGGTCCGGATCACCTCCTCCCGGAAGGCCGCTGAGCTCCGCTCTCCCTTGTGTCCGGCTGCGAAAACACCTGTGGCTGGGGGGTCGTGAGCAACTTGGCCTAAATGGGAGGACCTGGTGGCCCAGCTAGACACAGCCTGATGGTCATCTACAGACCTGGGCGCCTCAGCTTCTCCCGGACGCTGGAGTGAGTCCTGTCCTTATCTGCTTAAACTTGTGCTTGAGAAAGGGGGTAGCGAACAGGTCGAGTGGAGGGGAAGCAGGGTGTGGAGGGGGTGTGTGGGAGAGTGTCCCCGAATCTCCGGTAAACCTATCCACGAACTTCTCCAAACCTTTCCCAGTGGCCCACACTGACAAGTCACTTACCATCCACTCCCCCAGTCCCACAAGAGCACTCACACTAACTGCACACATTCACACTCATAACACATCCCCTTACTCATGCTCACATTCATTCCCACACAGCTGTTTACACTGACTCCCATAACACACACCTACTCATATACACAACTGTACACTTTCGTGCCCACTCTCACACATTTACACACGTGCACATAACCACAATTGTACGCTCCCATTCGTATGTTTACACACTCATGCACACTCACACCTAAGGCAGGATCAGAGCAGTTACCCCGTTCCCAGGCCACTGTGCTCCCCACCCCTGAAAATCCTGCTCTCGCAGACACTCCCAGGCCAGGCTGGGCCTACGGCTCCTAAATCGGGTGGAGCAGAGGCCGCAGTGTAGTGTCTGGCACCCACTGTGTGCTCTTCCCTCTTTCGGAGCCCACCAACCGCCCCTGGTGGGCTCATCCTGCACTCTCTGAGTCAGGCACAATGTGGCCCACCAGCTGAGGCTGCTGGTGGGAGTTGTCCAGCATTCCTTTCTCCTGACATTGCAGGAGTCTGTGGGGCTGAGCCACCCAGAAAAAGACACAGGAATGGTGGAGGGGCAGGGGGGGGGGGCGATGCCAATGGCAGGGTCCAGACAGGAGCTGCAAGTGGCAGAGGAGCCCAGGCATCCCCTGGAGAGTTGATACAATGGTGTTCCGTCTTACCTCAGAGAAAAGTGAACTGGGATCACAGGTCTCCTAAGGACCCTTCTTCCACTGGGTGCCAGAACACGTTGGGCACTTGAGGCCCAGACCCTCAAGTCTCAGAGAGCCCACAAATGTGTCCTCAGGCCCTTTGCTGGTTTGGGACCAGCTGGCACTGTCCCTCTCTGAACAGTGTTACTGCCAGGGTCAGTAAGCTGTGCCCAACATCTGACTGCAGGCAATGACCTGGTCCGTGGCTACACAGAAAATAAAGACGTGAGGTGGCAGCCCACTTATAGGTTGACCCCTGAGCCTGGGCAAGGGACAGAACCCTCTGATTATATCCTCATCCATACCATTGGACAAAGTGGTGCCTGTACATGCTGGGTCCTCTATGAACACGGGTATATCAATATGATTCTTAGATAGAGGGACTAGAGGGGTCTCCTTCACTCGTTAAGGGGGTGGCTGCAGGTGTACTGGGGACACAGGCAGGAGGGAAGCTGCTCAGTGTTGATGCCCAGGGCTCCTGCAGCCCACACGTGCCACCCCTTCCATGCCAGGCTTTCAGCCATAGACAGGACAGTCTCTCCATGCCCAGCATTCTTGACCGCTGCCAGAAATAAGCAGGCCCCACCCACCTGGATGCCCAGACTGGGCTGGCAGGGTGTGCAGCAGTGTCCTCTCTGGAGTCCAGGGCCTGGGCTCACCTCCAAAGCATGCCACAACTGGGCATCCGGTGCTGGCAGGTCCTTTCCTGCAGTGGATGCTGCAGGGTGCCACCCTGTCCCGTTCCTTTACCCAGACACTCATTCCCAGCTGCCAGAAGCACCAGCCACAGTTGGCTCACAGCTGAGACCTCCCTCCCCAGTCAGTGGACAAGAGCTACCTAGCCTAAAGTCATGCTCCCTCCCCAGAGAAGGTGGTCTATGTGTCCATCGACAGGTCAATGGCCTCCTGATTTGGTTTACCTCTGAAGGGACCTCTCAGTTCCTGAACTCCTGTGGGATCCATAGGAGCCTCTGTTACAAACCCTTGCTCCTCACAGGTTTTGCTTCCAAGGCATGCCCCAGTATACCCTGGTAGGCAAATGCAGGAATCCCAAGTTCTCTGCCCACCCTGACCTCCTGAGCAAGGACCCTTGCATCAGAAGGATGGTGTGAGCAGAGGAGAGTCAACACATGTATGCTCAGGCCTGAACCTAGTCTACAGAGACACGTGTACATACACACATGTGGTCCGCCTCACGTCTGCCCCACTGCCCTATGCCCTGGTGAAGATCCTGCATGGAAACCACTCCTGGTGCCTCCATGCTCTTTACCCAACCCTGAAGAAATGGAAATCTGCTGCAACTGCCTAGCATGTGGACGGGTGACTGGGGATGGGTGAGTGTCTGGACCACCCCCATGGCTGTAGACTTCACTCTGGGACCTGAAGGATGGGGAGCTTTGACCAGTAGGAAGAGTCTCAGCCAGCCAATTCTGGAATCCTCTCAGCTTGGCAAGCCAGTCCCTGCGCTTAGGGGGTCCTGAATAAGCCCAAGACCAGTCCCTGGCTATTTGGAGAGGAGGTAGAAATGGGCCAGGCCAGCCAGGGGCCCGAAGTCACTGGCTATTTCTGAGACAGCTGCCTTCCCTGCCTCGGGGTGTGGCAAGGGGTCCTGTGAGTACCTGGGCCCAGGGCCCAGCAGCATTGGCAGCACAGCCCTAGGACGAGAAGATGCAGCCCACACATACCTCCTTCAGCTGCCCTCTCTACCCAAGGAACCTCTGAACACCCCCACCTCTCCCTTCAAGGGTGTCAGTCGTCCCTGTCCCTATATTAGAGAGGACACCAAACCAGTGCTGTGCTGGAACTCTGACCTCTGTGTCTAATAGAGCCGCTATCCTTTCTCTCAAGGCTCTGGTGACTGATGGCCCCTCCACAGCCCATGAGCTGGCCCGGCAGGGCACGGAGCAACTCACCCCAGCACTGACCCTTTTGAAAGCGTCAAGAGTGTTCTCACCTCCATCTCCCACGGACACCTTCCAACATGCCTCTTCGGGCACAGCAGCAGCGCACACTGAGGACAGAAAAGGCCCTAGGCCACTCCTCTCGCCTAGCACCACCTTCTCGCACTCCCAGCCAGCCTGCCCTGCAGGCCACAGTGGGAATGCTTAACCCACCACTTCCAGCCTGTGGTGGGGCCTCAGACCACAAACCAGGAAGTGGGGGGGTGGGGGGCGAGCCCCCGCTCACAGAGGTTGCGCAAGGCCCTGCACTCTGGCCGGAACATCTGGAGAAATGGATTGCTGGCCCTGGCCCTGCCTTCTCTTCCTGGGGGCCAGCCAGGCCTGCCCTCCAAGCCCCTCTTTCCTTATCCTCAAGTGGGAATGTGTGGACACCCATGATTTCTACAAGGACCATGCACCATTTGTGAAATTAGAATAAAAATTAATACAAAACAGCACCCATCCTGTCTCTGCCCTCATCAGGAAAATGGGGCCTAACTGGAGCCTCAATTTCCCTCTCAGAGTGAGGGAGAGAAGGAAGAGAGGGAAGGCGGCTGGACACACAGGAAGGCTGGGAGGGGGAGTGTTTGGGCAGAATGGCTGCAGCGGGTGAAAAGGAAAGAAAGAAAGGAGTGTACATTACATCCAGGACTGCCTTTCAAGTCTGGTTTATGGCACATTGCCCACCCCCGGAAGCAGTACATAGTGCCACAAACAGCTGGGTGGCTTCCAGAAGGCAGCTGGAAGGCTGCTAACCCTCCCTCCCCAGGAAGTCCTGGTTGGGGCCAGGAGGTTGGGGTATGGAGGGCTGGAGTTCAGCCCCTGGACTGTTCGAAGGAGGAAGAGCATTTGGAGACCAGGGTCCTCCCAGCTAGACTTGTCCTGAGACCAGGTGCCATGCTCATCCGAGAGCCCCAGTCACATGTCCCAGTCAGCACCTCCTGTTTGACACCACCCTATGCCCAGCATGGGTACCCCCTCCCAGGGCAAGGTTTACCCAGGATAGGGGTGGGTTATACAGGAAGTGGGACTGTACCTGCCACAGTGGAGGGGCCCTGCAGACCGAGATAAACCCTAAAAGACAGAGTGGAGGGGCAGCTTTGCTGGGAGTTAGTACTGCATTTGCCTCCCACTGACCCACCGAAGCTGCCAGTATGCCCCCTCCCCATAGGAGCATTCCCCCAGAACAGTCCTGGGCCCAAACACCCACTACCCATGGCACTTCTTTCCTCTGCTCCAGGCACTGCCCTCCCCACATTCTCCTCCTCCCTCCAACTTTATATAGGCAGGGTGGGCAGCAGGTGCTGGGTGTGGGGAGGGCCATCAGTGTTCCCCATACTGCCCCTGGCTGCTGCCTTGCCCACAGCCCTAGTCCAGGCCTCAGCCCTTAAGGAGGCTGGCCGCGCTCCAGGACGTGGGCGGGCTCCTCTCAGCATCCTTGGGCAGTGGAAGGGATGGCGGCTCCCCTGAAGAGAAAGAAACCCGGGACCACCTGTGACGATGACCTTGGTGAGGATTTCCGGACAGGCCTGGCGTGTGCTTCCTGGACAAAGTCTTCTGGCCCACACTCCTTCGCCCAAATATCCCCTCCACGACCCAAGGCGTGTCCCAGGCACCAGGTCTCCGGGCCACCTCCCTCACCGGCCCTCCAGGCATATCCCACCAGGCGTCTGCGGGCCACTCCCCCAAATAATTACACCTCCAAGTGGGGCCCCTGGAAGGCCCAGTCAAGGTTTATGATTGACCAGTCCTCTTGGTGGTCTGACCACTGTCTGGTAGTGGAGTGGGCTCTATTGCTGAAAAGGTACCAGAGTGCAAAAGGGGCTGGGGGGGCAGGTCACTGGGAGGGGCGCCGAGGTTCGGGGGTCTCGCCCCAACCCCAGCCGCCTTCTCTTCCTTCTCACGCCATAAGTGCCCCCGCGGCCCTGGGCCTTTGTCCAGGATGAGAGGTGGAGCGCGGGGCAGTGAGTTCGCCTGGGAGCCCGCGTCCGGCCCAGCCATCTCCGTGTGGCCCCACCCCCGGCCCCTCCTCCGGGGGCGGAGTCCACGCCCAGCTCTCGAGGCCGCTCTCCCCAGGCTTCCGTCCTACTGAGCGCAGGCGCCGGCTGCATCCCTGTTCAGGGCGGCGCTTCCGGTGTTGGCTCCCGGGTGGCCTGCGGCTGGGCTTTTCCCACTTCTGAAAGATCCCGGGCCGGATCCGCGGGATGCCCGTGCGCAGCGGGACCCAGGTGAGTGAGTGCGTGCCCAGGTGAGCACGCTTCTCGCTCTACGCACGGCCGAAGAGCAGGCGCGGAGGGCGAGAATCACAACCCGAGGAAAAGCAGTAACGTGTGCACCGCCGGCCCGCAGCTACCCATCCGAGTTGCGGAAGACACAGATGAGCGCCCACAACGAGGTCGGACCCCGGTTCAGCTCTGCTGCTCCATTTGTCAGAAGCAAACTCGAGGCCCGACCCTAGATCGCCAGTGAGGTCTGGGAGGAGACCCCGACAGCCATTTGCTGGTTAAATGTTGGGCACTCAGGCCCACTCCCCTACCCAGGAGCCAGCCTGCCGACAGAAATGACCATGGGGCTGGCCTGGCAGTAGGCCCCAGTGTCTGTCACAGCCTGATAAATGCCCTCCCTTTGTTTTTGCTTACTAACCCCGTTTGCCCACGTTTTGATAGAGGGCTGGTGTGTCCCTGGAGATCCCCATCCAGGCTACGCTGTTTCCGGTCCTCCACCGCACGAGGCATCCCTCGTGGATGGTGTTTCTTCCTACTGGACACTGAGTGCTTGCTCTATGCCAGCCAAGTGCTTTACTGGCTTCTCTCATTTTATTCTCAGTGTACATGTCATTGGTTCCCTTTCCACAGAGGAGGGAACAGAGGCACAGACACCTTATGTCATTTTCTGGGGCTCCTCACACAGGAAACTCATTACTAATTAGGGCCAGGTGATGCATGTGAGATGCCCAGGTGCACGGTTACGGCAACACGCACCTTTGGTTGCAATAGCAGGGTCACCCCACTCCTCAGCCCTTGGATTAAACAGCCTTTGTGACCCTTGCCACCAAGGCAAGTTGGAATCCTAGGTGTGTAATGGGTAAGCTGAGCCTCAGTCGCTAGGCAGCCATATGAGTCCCACCACCCAAATGGGCCAGGGCAGAGACCCAGAGCGACCCGAGTACCATGAGACAGGCTAGTGGCCAAACTCGGGGTGAGAGCAGAGGTCATAGAGTCCCAGAGTCTGAGCCCGTGGTGGGTTTTGGCAGATGTGCTGGGCTGCAAAGACAATCACGTCACTGTCCGTTCTCAGCAGGCTGGCGGTCTCGTTCAAAATGGCAGGTCAGCATTTATGTTAAAAATAGTGAGTGTCACATGGTAGGGCTACACGGGTCCTGCTGCAGATTAGCCCTGGAGGAGGCTGTTTCCAGGCCCCGATGCTCACCTGCTCTGTTCACCTTCCCCTGCTTGTTGGAGAGTGGCCGTTCCCAGAACAGTGAGGCTGTGTGCTCTGGCTTCCGGGCATCGGGGAGGGGGCGTGTGGCAGCAGGGTGGAAGTAGAAAGTGTGCAGGGCCTCAGCACATCCTCATCCCTTGGGAGACCTCACCTTACTCCTATGATTCTGACAGCCTGGGCCACGAGGCAGAGGACAGCTGGGGCTCAACTGGGGTCATGCGCTGAGCACTTGGAAGTGGGGCCAAGCAGATGGTTAGCCTAGTGTTCACCCACCTGTGTGTGTCACACCTGAGGAGGGGTCTGGTGCAGTGGGTGAGTCAGCTGGTTGCAGGGGAGGGTGTGGATGACACTGACCCACAATGCATTCCTCAACCAAATCCCTGGTTAGGGTCAGAGCAAAGGGCAGGGTTCTAGACACAGGCTCAAAATTTTGTTTGGGGTCCATATGATAAATGGGAATCAGGATGGCAGGCCTCCTGTTCTAGGCTTGGGTACTCACTGTCCCCATGCTGGGCCTTGCACCCCTTTGCCACTGAGTTGTGCATCTCCTGTATGCCCACACTTGGTCCATGATAGTGTCACCTCAGTCTTTGGGGGCGGTGGGTGCGTCCTGCATCAGTAGGGAAGAAAGCTGAGATTATTAGTGGGGTCTGCCCTGGGAGGAGGCGGGAGCCACTGTGGAGGGTGTGTGAAGCAGAGTGGTCACCATGTCACTGCTGCTACCAGTTTGTCCTCACATGCAGTCATTTCCCAAGGCCTCTTGGGACCCAGCACAGGGCTCAATATGTTAGGTCTGGCATTCTGTTTGCATCTTGTTAACAACCCACAAAGTGCTTGCCCTTATTTTGCAGATGAGGAAACTGAGGCAGGCAAATAAGGTTCTTGAGCTCTGCAAGTCTGACTTCATACATTCATCTGCCCTCTCCTATTCAGACTCTTTGTCGTTTCTCATTACAGCTTTCCCGCAAACTGGGGCAGAAAAAGCAGCAATCGTTGGTGGCAGAACAGCATCAGAGCCCACCAGATGGAGGCCACACACCTTTCCCCAAGGAGCCCCGCCTGGAACCGCCCAAGACCCCGGTTCCCCAACACAGCATCTATTTCTCAAGTCCCAAAGGCCACCCTGCTCGACTGGGATCAGACTTTTTTGACCAGCCTGCAGTCCCCCTGGCCCGGGCATTTCTGGGACAGGTAATCTAAACATAGTGACATGGTCTGTGCTGACGTGGTCATCACCATGCAGCATCTGTGGACCCCAGCCTCTCACTACCGGGCTGCCATTCCTGACTTAGCTCTGCTTGTCCTCATGCTTAGCTGCTTTGCCCACACTTGTACCTCGATAGTGTCATCTCAGTCGTTGCGGGTAGGGGGTGGGAAGAGTGCATCAGGATTGTCTTGACCCATCTCCTTTTTCCACCTCAGGAGCTCACAGTGGCAGTGATGGCTCCCTGTGGCCCCTGCAGCTCAGAGCAGGTCTAGGATCTGGATGGGAGGCAGGGGCTGCCCAGGGCCCACGTGCGGCAGCAGTAGTTTGGGCCACATCTGTGTGAGCACCATCTGGGTGTTGTTCCTGGGTGTCAAACTCCAGAACTGGCTTCCTGGTCCTCTTAGATGTTCCATGGTCTACCCTTTCATGAGACTAGTCCTTTCATGAGACTACCTTTAGGTTAAAGTGGCCAAGGTGAACTGGTTTCTGTGACCAATAGAAAAAGTGGTAGCAGGAGTTGCATGCTGAAAGAAACAGATCCTAAAGTGTGGGCTAATGGAGTGTAACCTAAAGTGTCCCTTAGCAGATAAGGACCAGATTCTGCTCCCATGAGAAGGATTTCGGCTGCAAGGGCCAGAAGATCCTTCCAAAAGCACCCTAAATAGTGAGGGCTTATGATCTCACATACAATGGCACATGGGGCAGGGGAGTCCCAGCAAGAAGTCAGGGCCCAAGGCCTTCAGCGTGTCACCATCTCCCTTTACACTCCCATCATGCCCGTTTGAGCCCAAGGGTGGACAGGATAACATCCCCCAGAGAAGGGAGTGCCTCACCTTGTGTCCCTTTGGTTAAGGAGGGCAACCTCTTTTATAACTTTTCAGTGGATATCCTTGCAGACCTCTTAGCTAGGCTGGGGTCATCCTTCAACATGTCATTGCAAGGAGCAATGAGTTGCCATGACAACCCAGACCACTCTTGCGTCACCCTCTTGGCTGAGAAGGGTATTGCCTCCACCAGCAAGGAGGACATTTGTAATGGGCATGGGAGGCAGCCAACATATGCTATCTGGAAATGATTTCAGAATGAAATTGAGAGTAGAAAATTCAAATGGAGAAAATGACAGTGAGAAAAGGGCTATGAGAAGCTCCTCTCCAGGACAACGGGGCCCCCACGGGGCCTCCTAGATGTATGGAAACATGGAGAGAGTGCCCCACCCCCAGTGTTGTGGAAAGATGCAAGTGAGGGCTCGTCTGGGAAGGAATGGGGTCTCCCTTTCCCGCCTGGAGATGGGCTTCCAGGGTAGCCATTGACCCACTTCTTTCCTCCACTCTATCCAGGAAGGCCTCCTCCAGGGGTTACCCCACTGAGTGACCGGGCTCCAGCACCTACCTTCCTGTCCTGTGCCAGTGACCCTGCTACAGAGCCTGGGCTAAGGCAGGGGTGGCCTGGCCATCCAACTGATTGCTCTGGCCTGAGGACAAGGCAGGTGCTGGGATGTCCCTGGGGAGGTAGCTGGCCTCCAGAACTCTATTGTGAATCCTGGTCATGCCAAGCCTGGGGCTCTGGACACTGGGCATGAGTACTGGCCGTTCCCAGGGCCATACTGTGTCACACGGCCAAGAAATAGTCACCAGAACTGGGCAGAAAGGGTCCAGGCTAGGGAGGACTTGACTCCCTGGCTCCCCAGTGGCCAGGGCTGCTCTTCTAGTCTGAGAGCACCCACCCACGCCAGTGACAGCCCCTGGCAACTGGCTTCTGCCCTGTCCTAGGCCAGCCCCTCTGTCCCCTCCTGGCTCCACCCTCAGCCAGGGTACTGTCCGAGCCAACCATAGCTAGGCTCATCTCTGGCCCACTGCCCGCACTGACCCATTCCTTGTGGAGCTGGTTACACCCCGGGCCATGGTTCAGGCTGGGGGCCCTGAGGGGCAGCCAGTCCTGCTGTTCAGAAAGGCCTTTCGAGTGGATGGGAGCTGAGCGTGATGGTCCAGGTATAGGGAGAGCCACAGGCTCCAGAGTGTCCCAGGTGGCCATGTGGGACACTCTGGAGCCTGTGGCTCTCCCTATACCTGGACCATCACTGCCCTCCACACTGCCCTGCCCCACCTAAGCAAATTCAGGGAGATGCAGGAAGGAGGAGACAGGGTGATGGAGGGTCCTGCTGAGAGGACTGTGTGAGTGAAATCACTAGTGCTGGCTTGCAGTCCACCAATGGCCAGAGCATGAGATGGCTGCAGCCTGTGGATGGGACAGTTAGTGAGCAGGGCCTGTCATCTGGTGGTCCAGTAGGAAGGAGGGGGCATTGAGGGGAACCTGGGTGCCCCTGGTGCACCCTGAGCTAGGGAGGTGAGGTCCTGGCTAGGGATTGTCAGGTGGAGTGGACCCCTCCCTTCCTGCCCTGAGCAGACACTGGCTGCCTGCAGGTCTTGGTCCGGCGACTTGATGATGGCACAGAGCTCCGCGGTCGCATTGTGGAGACTGAGGCATATTTGGGGCCAGAGGATGAAGCTGCCCACTCGAGGGGTGGCCGGCAGACCCCCCGCAACCGTGGCATGTTCATGAAGCCGGGGACCCTGTATGTGTACTTCATCTACGGCATGTACTTCTGCATGAATATCTCCAGCCAAGGTGAGCAGTGCGGGGAAGCCTAGGCACAGCCGCCTCAGCTGGCAGCTGGGAGACCCCTGGAGGACCAGGGTGTTTGGGCAAGAAAGAGCCATGGTGAGGCTATGTTGGGATTTTGTGAGCTCTGACCGTACTCACAGGATGGTCAGAGGGGCTGGGGGCCCCCACTGAAGAGGTCATAGGTTGACCTGAACACAGAGCAGACAGGTTCCATGAGGCCACCACTGGTCCCAGAGCTAGTATCACCAATGACTCTTGAAGAGCTGGTGACGGGGAAAGGAGGGGAAGTCAATTTGGGTTGAGCTAGGCTCAGGCAGTTATGGGATCTAAATCCTAACTCGTTCTCAACCAGGGATGATTCTGCCACCCTGGGGGAACATTAGGCAACATCTGGAGACATTTTTGGTCATCACAGCTGGTGGGATGATGCTGAACAGCTCACAATGCACAGGAAAGCCCCCACCACACAGAACCATCCAGCCCCAAATGTCAGTAGTGCCAAGTGGGGATGCTGGTCTAGAGCTCCCAGAACAAAAACACTCACCTGTGGGACCTATTGGGAGAAGCCTCTGTCTTTCTCGAGCAGGTGGCTGTTTTCTGGGTGGTCTGTGCTTGGAAAGAAGAGCCACAGCACCATCTTGCCAGAGCCACTGCTGACCAGGAGTGGGGTCTGCCCAAGCCACTCTGGCTACCAATCCCAGTGTCCCTCTGTCTGCCAAGCCTACCCCATGCTGGTCCCAAGATGAGCAAATGCTTGAGGCGGCCAGTGAGGGGCCCCCCTTGTATTCTGTAAGTCATACTTATTTGTTGAATGATTCCAATGATGTAGGAGTTGTGATTGCCCAGAGAGGATGGCTGGGGATGTCAGTGCCAAAGCCACAGGGGTAGAGGATAGGGGAACCCATGCCTGGCCCTGTGTGCGGCAAAAAGAGGGTATTGAGTGAAACTGAATAGATGTCAGAGGGTGGTGGGGACACCTCAGAGGGCCGTTATCACCCCGGAGAGCTTAATTTGGTCTTTCTTTGGCAATGGAGCCAACCCCTCATGAGATGGGACTGAACTCAGACAAGGGAGAGACTGCATCAAAGATCGCAGGGCTGTGGCAAGTGACGGAAGGTACAGCCAGGACTTCTGAGGGTGCAGTGGACCCTCATGGGAAGACATGGGAAGCAGTGTGTTACTTTGTGGACACGTGACCAAGATGCCCAGGAACACCTAGTTCAGCGGGAAATCACATGGGTACGGACAGTCAGGGCCAGGGGTTATCTATGTGCAGCATGAAGGGAGGCCAAGGACATGATTCCTGCCTGCCTGCAGGGCACAAGAGGCAGAGCTGACCAGGAGAGCAGATGGGTGAGACTGCTGAGGCCAAGCAGGTGGTGCAGGCAGAGGAGTAGGGGTGAGACATGGAGACTTGGTGAGAAGAGGTTAGGTGTTGTGCTCTTATGTCAGGAGGCAGGACTCCAATGTATTTCAGGAGAGTAGGTGTGGTAATGAAGGGGGTAGGCTGCTCCTTCAACCTGTTTGGGGGCTCAGTGAGATGGTGAGGGACATGTGTGACATCCACAGGGGCTCAGGGTGGACATGGGAAACCCTGAGGCTGGTGGGGTGACGGAGGCCCAGGAATCACAGAGGGACTGGAACTTCAAAGCTTTGCTTGCACTGCAGTGTATCTTGAGGTCCTTTGAAAAGTGGCTACAGGGCATTTGGTCACAAAAACCCCACTTGCCAGCTGCTGGCTGTGCAGGAGGGTGTGGCTGCTGAGTCCACTCAAGGCTGGCTCTCAGGTACTGATAGGAAGGCCTGTGTGGGTGCAGTCCAAGATGGGACTGGCCTGGTGAGCCAAGTGAGTCAGGAGAGCTGCTGTCTCAGCAGAGCGGCTGGGCTGGGGTCAGGGCTTCTCTGGCCAGGATCCAAGTAATCACTGTCCTCAGCCACGCAGGGCCAAGGGAGCTTGGACAGATGTGTCTTATTGAGTGAGCCCTTGGGCCTGGGATGTCAGTTTGATGTCTCTGGCCTCTGAAGTGGCCTGGACTGGTGAGGAAGGGCTGGGCCAGAGGGGATCCCAAGGGAGGTGAGGAATGCTGTCAGCACCACCCCCTGCCCACTGGGCCATGGGGTGGGACTTGTCCAGCATACACTGAGTGGGTAGAGGCAGATGGGGGCCTGGTAGGGATCTGGGCCAGGCCTGAGGCTTTCTGCTTCCTGGTGGGGTGACCGTGCCTGGGGAGGACCAGTTATCTGGGCTTTCCTTTGCCAGCTTCACATCCTGCTGATCACCAACCAGAGGCCAACTACAAGCACTTGCTAAGGGTTTTCACAGGTTCTCCCTAGCTGGTGGTCAGGGCTTCTGGCTTCATGAGGGAGGCCCTACCTGGGGCCTCAGGGGTGCAGGAGGGGGAGGCAGGCAGAGGGTTTAGACAGTGTGAATATGGGCGTACTCAGGAAGACCACTGCGTCAGCCTTGCAGCACTGGTTGTGCCCTGGAGTAGGGAGGGCCAATCACGTGGGGAGGCTCTGCTTCCAGGCTGTCCGTCTGTCCCACAGGGGATGGGGCATGCATCCTGCTGCGAGCGCTAGAGCCCCTGGAGGGCCTGGAGACCATGCGGCAGCTTCGCAGTGCCCACCGGAAAGGCAACACTGGCCGAGCCCTCAAAGACCGTGAGCTCTGCAGTGGCCCCTCCAAGCTCTGTCAGGCCCTGGCTATCGACAAGAGCTTTGACCAGCGGGACCTGGCCAAGGACAAGGCCATTTGGCTGGAACGTGGCCACCCTGGGCCCAGGGAGCCAACTGTGGTGGCAGCAGCCCGAGTGGGAATTGGCTACGCAGGAGAGTGGGCCCAGAAGCCCCTGCGCTTCTATATCCAGGGCAGCCCCTGGGTCAGTGTGGTCGACAGAACAGCTGAGCAGGACACACAGGCCTGAGCAAAGGCCTGCTTGGGACAGGCTTTTTAATTGTTTAAAAACCAAATAAATGCTTCATTTCTAGAAAATAGTGCCACTATGTCCCAGCCCAAGCCCCCCTCAGTGGTCAGTTCCGCCTCCAGGATGGGGACATCAGAGGCCCTGTGTGTAGCAGGGTACCTAGAGCCCGGCCCAGCATGGACACTTCCTTCCTCCAGCCCACCTGCCCCATGTGACAGAGGATTGGGAGTGCCAGAGCAGACTGCCCCAAAGGGAAGCTGAGTAAGCACTCACCAGGCCTCAGGTCGCAAAGGGGAGCCTCCTAGTGGCTAACATAGGGCCAGGCCAGGAAAGGCACACAGAAAGCTGGGAGGAACTGGGCAGTGCTGGGCCACACAGGATGGGCCGGGCACTTGGCCCTAGTAGTCTTGGAAGAACAGTGGTAGAGGGGGCCAGGAACACGGTAGGATCGGGAAGGAAGGCCAGAGAAACATGTGGCCCAACCTGTACGTGGAAAGCATGCCAGCCTCACTCAGCATGAGTCGTGGATGCTCCCTGCAGCTCAGAGCCTCACCTCAGCTCAGCCCCGCCACATTGGGACTGTTTTGAGGACGAGATGAGAGCGAGAATGCAGAGTGAGAATGAACCAGGCTGGAGTCAGGCCTCAGGGCTAAGAGGACTCGGGCCTGGAAGGGAGGGAGCCCTGCAGGGGAGACGTCAGCACCCCACCCACAGCAGCAGCTTGCCTCCGCGTCCCCAGCTCAGGCTCATGTGAGCAGTGCTTGGAAGACAGCGATGACTGGGTCCTCGTGGGTGGTCACCACCAGCACACTGCGGAACTTGTCAAAGAGCATGAGCAGCTGGGAGCGCCGGGTGTTCTCATTGTACATGATCTCCTCCAGGTGGTGGCGGCCTCGGAAGTAGTGCAAGAGCCTGGGGGAGGGGATTGGCACAAACCCGTGCTGTTCTAACAGCCACTGAACAGCCCACAGGCCAAGGCAGAGCTGGGGGGAGGGGGGGCAGGAGGGGCGGGGCGGGTCTTAGAAGCCCAGGAGGCAGCTGTCCCCCGCCCCACAACAGAAGCAGTCAAGTGTTCTGGACCCACTGCCCACCACAGTCCCCTGAAAAGAGTCTGTGAGGACACATAGCTGCTCAGACCCGGAGCCTGAGCCTGAGAGGCACACCCACTCTCAGTATTCTGACGTGGGTAGGGGCAGCACAGGGGGACAAGTCTGCCAGAAGCTTCTCTCTCTTGTGTCGCTGTGGCGGCAGGTCCCACATGGTTCTGGACCCAAACAAAGTCACTGCTCTGGGGGTGCCTGTGGCTGGGGCTGGCACAAAGGAGGCCTGGACCAGCTGCTTGAAAGAGCTGCCTGCTTTGTGATTCTTAACTGGGGGCTCAGTCCCTGATAGTCTACCTCTCCCAGAAACCATACACTCACAGTGCCTCCCAGGTGAAGGATGGGTGTGATAAAGTCTGTGTCACCTAAGATGTGGGGACCCTGGATCCCACCCCCAGGCTGATGGTCCTGGAGAAAATCCCTGCCTAGCCCCAGGAGGACAAGAACTTGGTGCTCTTCCCAAAGAAGTGACAAGAAATCCCCAGGAACAGCTGGAGAGACTCCCAAAGACAAGCACCAGGCCCAGCGTCCCAGCAACAACCACACTTCCCAGGCCTGGCACACACAGGTGGCAGGTGGGGACACCCGAGTGCTTGACACTCCACCTTGACCAGTGATTACCATTGTCTTCAGTGGATTGAAGTTGGGGTTTGTCAGGTACATCCCCATCCACTTCCTGTCCTGACCCTAGACTTGTCCCCGGCCCCACCAGTCACCCAGCTCCCACCTGGCAAACATGCGGAGGTCCTCGGGGTTCTGGGCCGCAGGCACACTCAGGATGGCCGTGCGCTCATGTTCTGATAGGCTGGCCAGCAGGTTCTCTGTCATCCTCTTGTTTAATGGGGAGTCCCCACTGGGGAGAAGCTCTGCGCTGGAGTTGTCCATGCTGGGGCTTGTAAGTGTCATGTCGTCACTGCTGGCTGTGGGTGGGCATGGATCAGGAAGTAGCAGGTCCTCCAAGGACACCTCCCACCCAGATGACAAAGAGCCCTGGGCAGGCCGGGTCCTTGCACTGAGGCTGAAGCCCAAGACCAATGGAGGCGCTGCCTCCAAAGCCTTCCAGTCCTTCTTCCCCGCCCCCAGGGACCTGCGGCTTGGCAATGGCTTGCTGCTCTTGGGAGCATGCTGTGGCCACAGTGGCTCTTCGAAGAAGAAACTATGACAGTATCCTCATAGGCCCCAGAGCTCAGAGGTTTCAACTGTCCTCCCAGTAATGGCATGAAATCCGCTCTGATCACAGGCTGAGATGGCATGACAGGCTGCTCCTGACTTGAGCAAATCCCTGCTCAAGAGCCCAAAAGTACAGCCTCCCTCCTCATAGCCACAGAAGTGCAAGGAGGCTGAGGAGAGGGGTCTCCTGTCCTTCAAGGGAGGCTATCTGCATGAGGACCCAGCTGCCACGATGGGTGGGTGTGTGTACACGTGTGTGTGTGTGGCTGTGTGCAGGTGCCTCAGTGATTCCCAGCAGTGCCCTAGCCACCACTCACAAGAAATCTCCCCCATGTGCTCACCCCCCACACCAGAGAGATGCCCTGGGCAGAGTTGTCCTACTTGGGGAGCCAAAGCTGAGGGCATTGGGCGTGCTGAGGCTGCGGCCGCCAACCCTGGCAGTGAAGGGGACCTCGTCCTCTCGTAGGCGGGGCTCATCCTCGCTGGGTGAGGCCATCAGGCAAACGTAGGTGTGCAGCTGGACCAAGAGCCTGTGCTGCAGCATCCACACCACCATCTGAATGAGCTGGGTCTGCAAGACAGGCAGTGCAAGGCCTGGGGTAGTAAGGGAGACTGCCCTCCCCATGCTATTCCCTTCCCAAAAGGATCAGGGAGCCACGGCCTAAGACAACCATCACTGGAGACCAACTCTCACCTGAGCTCCAAAGGCCTGACTTGGGGCAGGAAGGCTCCCACCTCAAAAAGGAGCTCTTAGCCACTGGCTGGCTCTGTGAGCCTAAGTGCCCCCTCCCAGGGAAGGCAGCAGGGCCAGGAGAGGCCTGGGGCCACACTGTACTTCCTCTACCACACACATGGGCTGCCCTAGTGTCTGGTTCTGGTCTTTTTTTCCCCAGAGCTGAGGAGCAGGACTTATGAAGGCCCTGTGCCCTCCCAACTCTGAGCCACCACGCTCTGCCTTGGCTCCCACAGCCACTGGGACCTGCCACTCGGGCCCCACAACCACACAGAGCTAGGCCTGTGGCACTTCAGAAAGACGCTATAGGTATCTGCCTTGAGAGCCAGTGTCCTCTCCTTTGGTCAACCTGAAAGCCCGCCCAGGGACAGGGACCCCTGCTGAGCTATGCAGTCCCTAGGGCACAGTATCCACCCCTCTCCCACAGGGCACCTGACTGGGCAGTGAGGAGCCCTGGGTGGGCAGGTGGAGCTCCAGCGCGTGAGCAGGACAGTGCATGCATGCACATGGTGTCTCATGTTCTCACACACACACACACACACACATCCACCTGCTCATCTTTGGGGGTCCCCTCCTGGGAGGGGCTGGTGACCAGGCATGAAAATAGGGGCATACCTATGGGCATTTATGACCTGCTCAAACCAAATAAAATTAAAAAGGATTATAAAATAAAATTAAATAAAGAGGCTTCATAAGCACTGAAAAACATATTCTGGGCCTGACGCAGGAGGCCTGAGAGGCAGGCAGCCTCACGGGGCCCCCATGAGAGGCAGGCAGCCTCATCGGGCCTGTGCAGAATAGAACCTGGCTCCATCTGGGCTCTCTGACAAGGGAGAGGCGGCCCCTCAGGCATGGCCTGGAAAATCCACCCGCCTTCCAGACCATCAGGAAGTTTCTGCGGGGAAGAGGGAGGGTGCAGATGCAAAGTGTGTCTTTGATTCAGCTGGCACGACCTGGCACAGTTCCTGGAAACCAAAACCTCCATGAAAGACGGCATTTGTTAACTGTCACACTCAGCATCTAAATGAACTGAGGAACCAGGATAGCCTCATTCACAATTTGATAAAGGAAAGGGTTTGCTTTTAAGGACTGGTTTTGCCTGACAGATCTAGCATTTATTAAAGCAAATACTTTAGTTTTGAAGACAAAGCCTTGAGAACACCCAGCCCCATCTCCGACACCTGTCCCATCTAGCTGTGCCCTGAGTCCCTGCCCAGAGCCCCAGGCATTCAGGGGAGAGGAAGACCCAGGCCACACTCAATCCTGCCACAGACACAGAACTCACCCGTTCACTCCACATGCCTTACACCTCCCTGGAGGGCCCCACGTGCCCTGGCCCACTGGGCCTATCCTCCCCAAGTCCCCGTGGATGAGATTCTGGGGACCAAAGAGCCTAGACCCAGTAACTACCTGGACCATAAGGGGGAGGGAAAAGGAGGGCAGGGCCCAAGCTGAGTGAAAACAAAGCTCTCTCTGCATCCTCCACCTGTGGGTCCTAGGCCCAGGAGTGGGCACCATGTTGCTCTGGCCTCCCTGGAAAAGTCAGCACTCTCCTGTCTGGGACCCTTAATGTAGTTCTAATCCTAACAACAACCCACTCCTGCCAGGGTGGGCTCCTCGAGGACACAGAGGGACTTGGGACTGCCCAAGTGTTGGGTTGCTGGCCAAGCATCTGCAGGTAGCCTGGCTGGGGAGCTTGCTTTTTGTCACCCTGGTAGGGTATGCACCACCTGTTCAGCAAGGCCCTCCTCATCCCCCCAACCAAAGCTAAGTGTGCAGCAGCACTGAGGGCCCTTGGATCAGGAACCGACACTGGGTGGGTAGTTCCTGGGTCTCTGAGCTCCTGCGACTCACCTCCTGCACAGGGGGAGCGAGTGGGTTCCTAAATTCTGACAAGGAGACAGGCAGGGAGAACTTAGCAAGGACAGACGGCAGGTCATGAGACGGGAACTGGTGGGAGAACTGCTCGGCCAGTGGGGAGTACCTGGGGACAGGTAAGGCAAGTGTGTCCGTGAGCTCAGCAACCTCCCCATCATGATTCATAGCACACATGCCCTTGTCACAAGCCTAATGGGCAACAGTTTAGTGCAGCATGGTAGGTAGTGCAGGATGGGTGCAATAAGGACAGAACTGCTTTCCTTCCAGGGGTGGCAGAAGTCATGGGCACAGACTGCCCCGTAGTCTCTCTGAGCCCTCAGATCAAGGCCAAGGCTCCCAACCTCCCATCAGGCACCCCATCCAGAGCTCACTGGCTGTAGACATGGACAGGCACAGGCCCTTCCTGGAGGCTGCAGGTGCCAGAGGAGCACGGGCCCAGAGAGGACTATGTGCTACTGAGTCAGGGGAGAACTGGAACCTGGGCACAGCAGAGGCTGGGCATCTGGTCCAAGTGAAGAAGGCCTGGCTGACCTGCGGAGCACCACCTGGGAGGGCCTGCCAGCCATACCCCTATTCCATTTAGGGGCCCTGGACTCTGGCAGCCCGGGGTACTCACAGACACACACTGGCGTTGGGAGAAAGCATGTAGACATTGTTCTCGCACAGAGGGTAGATGATGATGGCCTTGCCCCAGTATACCAGGTGAGCTGCAAGCTGGAAAACCTGTGGGCAGAGGGGGCTGGTAGGATAGTGCCTGGGAGGCTGACCCACTGGGGCTTCCCCCCAACTACCCAACCTCCTCTAGGTTGCTGGACACAGCCAGCACACAGAGTTTTCTGTGCTCTGTCACAGGTCCTAGTGTGGTTTGGGACTGTCATTTCCCTGTAGGACCCAATGCTGTTCTGGCTAGCACTGAGGAAAGGTCCCAAGAGTACAGGGACATTTGGGACACCTAGGATCATGGTGTCAGCTCAGCTGAGCAAGAGGCTCGGCTGGCCATCCTGGCAGAATTTGATACAGCATGACAATGTGTATCAATGTGACAATGGATGTGGGGTTACTGGATGTGTCCTCTACCCCAAACACTCCTCTCTGTGTCCCAGCATCCTGAAGAACACCCCGCTGCCCTGCTCTCCTATACTCTTGGATAACAAAATGGATCACAGACCAAGATACCAGAAATCCCTCCCAGACTCAGGAGGCGAGGCCAGGTCTGAGAACACAGCACTACAGCACTTCGTGGAGCGAAAGGCACTAGGAATTTCTCATTCAGCATCACCCGAGGTGCGCATCACCACTGGTGGGTCTGCTGTCCCTCTTTACCATCACCGAGTACTTCTGAGGGGGTGAGCACCCCTTCCTGCATGCAATGCCTGTGACACTGTCAAAGACACTTCTACCTCATCTCCGCACATGGGACCTCCAATGGCAGCAACAACACAGTGCAAATTTAAGTTCCATTGCTGACCCTCTTTGCTCTCATCCCAAGTCCCACTGACATTCACTAAAGCAAGGACATACCCACTTTCCTCCATCTCTGCCAACACCCTCACCCAGCAGTCTCCACCTCCTGCCTTTCCCTGCAGCCAGAGCACCATTTTGGAAGCCAGAAGTCTGAAATCAGTATCACGTGGCTAGAGTCAAGGTACTGGCAGGGCAACCCCCCCCCCCCCAACAGAGGTTCTGGGGGAGAACCTGTTCTTTGCCTCTGCTAGCTGCAGCGTTCCTTGGTGTGAGGCCACATCACGGTCACATCCCTGCCTCCTCTTCTGTAGTCAAATCTCCCTCTGCCTCCCTCTTAAAAGGGCCCTTGTGACTACCCAGACAATCTAGGACTATGGCCCCATCTCAAGATCCTTAATCACATCTGCAAAGTCCCACATAGGGTCACATTCAGAGGTCCTAGGGATTGGAAAGTGGAATTCTGTGGACACTGTTCAGCCAACCACAAGTAATGTTAATATATATAGAAAAATTTGGAGGAATCTACAGTGGTTAGTTACCTCTGGGATATAGGATTGTGAGGACTTTTTCCTTTTGTGTCTAGTTTGTGTGCTGTATGAAATTTTATGAGAAAGAACATATTAATTCAATCAAACCAAAAAAATATTTACTTGTCTCCCCATGGCAAGGCCAAGGCAGGGAAGCAAAGACATCATTAGAGCTTTGTCTTTGTCCAAGGAGACTGACAAGGGTGAGGCATGGCATCCAGACAGACTCCATATGGGGCAGCTTCAATGGACAGTGAGGGGCCAGTCCCTTTCAAAGCTTGAAATGGGAGCTGCAGAGACCCACAGATAATCTGCCACTTAGCCGGTACTGGTGAGAACACAAACTCACACAGCACAGTGAACATGTCTAAGGCTCTGTGTTGCAATCAGAATGTGGTCCTTACTGGGTCCCATCCAGTCCAGGAGCCCATATTAACACCAAGGCAGAATCCAATAAACGTTTTCACAGGGGGCAGACAAAGGTCATGGAGTGCAGATGAGAGAAGGCTTTATTCTGTAGGACAAAATGCAAAAAGACTGCTTTGGGCGAAAAACAGCCTGAGAGTCAGGCCCTGTTGGACAAACTCACCTGAAGCGCCTCTCAGGGGCCTCCCAGGTGGAACAGCCTCTAGCCTGTGCTCCTCTTCCACAGCCCAGCCTGAGGAAGCTGCCACCAAGTGGCCTTTGCAGGACCTACAGATCCCTGGGCCAGGCCCGGATGCCCCCTGGTGGCCACATGATGCTCAGTGTCACCAGAACCTGGGTCCTTAGGCTGTCACTTGGAAGGTGCCCCTGCCCCTGGCCTGCAATTTCTCCCTGTGCTCATCCTCACCCCCTGGCCCTTGCCCAGGCTGCAACAAGATCCGCGGCCAGGGCTGAGGAGCCCTCCATCCAACGAGGAAGGGCAACCCACAAGCACACGGCACCTTGCACAGAACACTCACCCACCCACACATGGCGGGGTGGTCAGTGCTACCAGGTCAGGTCCTGGCTCTGCACGTGGGCAGGCCCATGTCCACGGGTCCTGCCCTCACTTCCCACACTGCTTCCTCATGTAGCCACACACCTGTGCCTCTGCTTCAGTCCTACAAGCCATCCCACCATGGCATCCTGTCCTCCCTGCACTGAAGGGCCTCACTTCTCTCTGCTGCAGCCTCACCACCCTTGACAGAGGAGAAGTCGGTCCTGAAGCTAGTTCACAAGCCAGGCCTGAATCCAGGCCTTATTCAGATTCCAAAACCTCCAGTCAAAAGAATCACTTGTCACCAAATCTCAGTTGGACAGAGGTGAGCTGCTTTCCTGACATCCCAGGGCTTCTCACCTTCGACCAAGGGTCACCTGCTCTGATGCACCCAGCCCCAACCCCAGCCTATCCTTCCCTATCCTGGGTGTCTCCCCAGGCTCCCAGGGCAATACCTGCAGCAAGGCCAGGTCTGCATCCTGAGCCAGCTGCTGCAGGTTCTTCACAGCAGATGTGGTCTTGATCACACGCACCAAAGCTGGGGAGCAGTCGAGCGGGAGCTCACCCAGCAAAGACTTCTCGTCACTAAGCAGCAGCAGGGCATGGTATGGGCTGTGGAAGAGAGTCAGGTCAGTGGGACATGCAAGTCACAGGTCCCCTGCACCTAGAACGCAAAGGTACATCTGGTGCCCACAGGCACTGAACCTCAGAGAGGAAACAACCACAGGAGGAATTAGGGATAAAGGTAGTGGTATATCCAGAGGCCTTTAAACATCTGCAAGGATTGCTGTCACTCTCAGGAAAAAAACAAATTAGAACAAAATTGAGAAAGGCCTGATAACCTCACTCCATCTCCCACCTCTGGGGTTGCCCAGAAAACGTCTGTTGATTGAAAAAAAAAAAAAAAAAAAAAGGTGAATGAATCTTTGCTAAGGAAAGAGTCCCAAATATGGAAAAAGCAAAATTACTGCTGAGACTATGGATAGAACTACATAAAAATAAGCTTAGCAAGGAAGTCCCAGAGGAAAGACTTCGACTTGGAGCACAGATTGGGGGAGGGAGAGAAAGAGTCAATGCTTTGCTTTCTGACATCTTCAAATTTTCTGTAATGTGCCCAGACTCCTTTTTTTAATTAAAAAATATTTAAGGAAACTGGAGACTTGATTGAGGGTTGTTGGGGGGAGATTGGGCTCAGCTCTTTCCTTGCAGGAAATCAGTTACATTAAGAAACAGACATTTTGCAAGTTTAGATTCAAATGCAGGAGAGCCAGTGAACAACACCATGATGACAACATCCCCCCAGTGGTGTGGCTTCTTCCCAGGATCTTCAGCCCCACAGTGGCTAGGCCTGAGGCACGGAGCCCTACTCACCCAGGCAGTGCCCAGAGGGCCCACAGGAAACCTGGGGCTGATCATGTCTGTACAAAACCAGACATAAAAACATGTGCTTTTATTTCTATAAACAGGAGAGCCCTATCTTCCAATTTCTGTGGCAGGAAGAGGAAAAGACCATTTTTGGAGCAAAGTAATTAGTGAAACCTTAGGCAGAAGCTAAAGAGAAGGGGCCCTGCAGGAAGCACGCATGGGGCTGGCACTCACCGGATGGCCTTCAGGCTCCGCTCGATGGCCTCGGGGGGGATGAGGCTCGTGGCAGCATAGTGGATCTTGTGGGGCAGGCAGAAGCTCACCTCCAGCCAGCTGTTGATGTGCAGCCGTACAATGCCAGATGTGCACAAGCTGCAGATAGGGGGCACAATTACTGTCAGTGCTACTGCCCATTCACATAGTAACTTCTACCCACGCACACAGATTGCACAAAACCCTGCCTGAGGGTGCTTCTTCCCAGCACAATGCTCCTGCTGGTCGGAGGAAACTGAAGTGGAGACCTCTGGGACAAGAAAGCATCTTTCCAGACCTTAGTATGCTGAAGAGAAGAAAATGTGTTAGAAACACACATACAAATTATATTTCTGGCTAACCCTGGGCCACGTAGTCCAACCAGAGTGTGTGGGCTCGAGGGAAGCCTCTTCTATTTCTGCCCAGAGGCTCGATGCACTAGGGGTGGCCCAAGGTCTCCTCCTGCACACCCGATGAAGGCCCAATCACAGGTGGGCAGCCAGACAGGGCAGGATCTATCTTCCAAAAGGAGAAGTGGGCAGGAGAGGAAGGTTGGGGGGTGCCAAGCCCCTTAGGACATCCTGTTGTGGAGGAGTATAGAGTGCCCACCTCCCTGAAGGTGCCAGCAGCACCCCAGGCATACCACGACATCTGTCCAAACCAGCCACAGTGATGGCAGTTTGCTTCTTTCAGGCCGAAACCTTGCTCAGGCCCAACACGGCAACTCTGCTCTTGACTCCTCGCTTCTCTCACATCCCATCTCAAACCATCAGCAAATCCTGCTCCCAGCATCTGCAGGGACCTACGAAGTCCAGACCTCCTCAGCCCTGGCCCCCTCTCCATATGCCCTCCCTACTCAGAGAACAGGGATCCCACCTCAGCAGTCCCAGCCAAGACCCCCAAATGCCAGCAGCCCCACGTGATCTGCCGTTTCTCTAACCTCGTTTTCTACCGCAGGTAGGTCCAGCTACTCCAGCCCCCATGAGCTCTCCCTCTAGCTGCCCTGGGTCTCCTTCCCTCCTTCAGTTCTCAACTCAAGCACCACCTTCTCAGTGAGGTGAACCCTGACCCTGGCCCTGGCCCCACAGGCAATCTGATTGCTCACTGTCCACATGCATCTTGAGCATTCGAACACAGGATGCACGTACTCGTCTGCTGGTTAATGCTGTTTCCTTGACCAGAATTCAGTTATCAAATGAGGCCTTGTATTTTGTTCACTGCTCACAGTATGGCTGATTAAGGGTGGGGTGCTTGGGGATACCGAGAAATATTTTATGAATGAAGGAAAGGGTCTTGAGGAATGTGCTTCCTGCTCTGGGTAGACTATCTCTCAGGAAGCCCCTGACCAGAGGAAGGGCTCCTAGTGGTTCCATGTGGCCCTGAACTCTCACACACGAAGGGGTTATTTCCAGCAGGACCTTCTGAAACTCCTCAACAGAGACACCAGCCCAACCTCCACACAGTGGCCTGGCTGCACAGCCCCTACATGAAGTGCTGAGAGCACTGGGCATTTGACACAGCAAAGAAGCAACTGCTTGAGCAAAGCCCCCATGGCTGGTCCTCACTGTGCCCCCAGCAGGTGAATGAGCAGGGGCCCTGTGCCCTCTGTGAAGTCCTGGCCTCCCCTGACTTAGCTAGCCAAGCAATGCTCTTCCCATCACACTCCAGCCCTGCTGTGCTATTCCCAGTTGGCTGGATGGGCCAAGATGCCCACATCCGGCTGAGTGTGGGGCCAGCCATTGGCTTGGAGAGGCTTGTGGAGAGTTGCTGCCTCGCCCAGGTGCCAGACCTTTCTTGAGGGCACACAGTGCTGGGAGGCAGCCTTATGGCCCTGACTCCCCACACTCACAAGCTGAAGCCTCAAGTAATAAGACCAAAGACCCCAAGCTTCTCCCCCACAGGTCCGCCAGAGAACTGGCAGAATCTGTGGTCATCAGTTTCAAAGACAAAAATAACTCTTTATTCTCTTAAGCATGGAATGGGCATGGGGAGAGAAAACAGTGGGAAGAACACACAGCACATCTGTGACCTCAACTACCCCTAAGATTTCTGCCAACACCAACCATCTGCTCACTGCAAATCGCCCCACAGCTCCCAAACACCCTCTATGGGCCCTACCTTAAGGGCATCAGGAACACCCACGCCATGCTTCAGGGCCTCAGCACCACCAAAGAGCCCCCTCGGAGGATGATCAGAATTCCCCTGGCTGCAGGGGATGGGAGGCTGCAGGCTGTAGCTGAGTCTAGAAGGTGAAGGTTTGGTTGCTGCTAGTGCCACAGTCCTGCAAGGTGAAAGCCATGAGCAGGTCTGATGAGTGTTACAATTTGGGGAAGAGATGCAGGGGAAGGCCCCAGAGAAAGACCTCACCCTTCACTTCTTCCAGAACTGAGTGCTAAACAAGTACATCTGAGCAGATGGAAGCTCCTGTAGCCTCACCTCTCCTTGGCTGTGGGCTGGATGGCTCACATGAAACCCTGAGAAACAGCAGCCTAGCCTCTCAAGGAATCAAAGGTCACACCATGAGAGTTGCTCAGGAGACCCAGGTTAGTCAATCCACTTGGCTGATCAATAGTTATGCTCTAGGTATTCATGTAAGAAGAACGAGGAAGACCAGGGGCTGCAGGAAGAATGAACCGAGAGGTTCCTTCTTTATACCTGGTCAGAAAGGCTGGGTGATTGAAAACAAGTCTTTCTATTTTTGAATTGTCCTCTTTAGGATATGGCTCAAGGTAGCTTTTCGAACACCACTACAGACTCAGAATTAAACAGAGATTCCTATCACTTTGGAGGTAGGTATTTTTGCTCCACCCACTTTTGCAAGCATCTGCTCACCTGCCTCCTCCCCTGGAGCACTTTGCAGTGGGGCTGGTACCTCTCTACAGACAGCATGGAGACCCTGAGTGCCGCCCCCAGCAGCGCCGTGGAGGGCCAGCTGCAGATCCTACAATCCCTGGAATAGTCTGGAGGAGAGAAGACAGCCTTCAAGCTCCCAGAGAAGCCCTGTAAACCCTCACGGTGAGAGGCGAGCCATGCTGAAGTCTGTCAGGAGGATGAGAAAGGTTTGTGCCTGTTTGTAAAGTAGTTTTAAGACATGACCAACAGAGTAGGGTTTGAGCCCTAAAAGGCTCCTACTAAGCATGTACTTCTCTTTGCAGGGCAGTTAGTGGTTTGTTCTGGAAACACTGTAGTCCAGTGTAAGAAAAATGCTGCCTCCATGTGAGGCTTATCCAGCCCCTCCACAGCTGAGGGTCGGAAGGGAGAACCAAGCCCTGCCTGTGACACGAGATACATGCTCCCGCCAGCGCCCCGGTCCTGAGGCGATGATTGTGCATGAGGCTACACACTAGCCTAAAGCATCCTCTTATCTTTCACATCCCAGATGGAAGTCAGCACAAGCTTATCCCATTACCCTCAGATCTCAGCATCTGAAAAAGCATTTCAGTTCCTAACCTTCGGCTACTAACTCATAACGGAAATGTCCTTCAGTCAGTCTTCTTCCTACCCTAGGCCAGAGACCTACAAAGCCAGCCCTGCACCCTCTGGTCCCTTTGGCCCCACATACATCTAGGCTTCCTATCACATGCATTGGGACGCTATACCTACAAGAGGTCTGGGTGGGCTCCAAAAGGCCCACCTTCAAATTTAAATGTACGTACATTTTATGACAACAGGGACTAAAACTCCCAGGATATTGGTGGAGGTGTTTGTGGACCCATCTCTGCTCTGGACAGGCAGCAGTGTGAGGCAGCGAAGAGCAGGTGCAGAGTCCCTAGTGCACCCAACACTACCTGCCCAGCCAGGCCCCAGAGAGCCTCCCGGGCCTCACCATAGGCCCTGTTAACTATGCAGAACCAATCGACAAACACTTCTTCAAACCCCACGGAATCCACATCAACATGACTCCTATTTACTCTTCCTTTCAACCCCTAGTGGACGAGCTGAGAAGCATGTGCCAAACACAAGGGCTGTTATGGGAAATGAAGGGATGTCGCCGACCTTGTGGGAGATACAACCTGACAGTCACACTAATGAGTGGGATGCTGTCACTAAGCTCACCAAGCCCCACAGGGCAACACAGGTGCTAGAACAGTCAGAGTAGCCTCTGGAGGGAGTCGCCCTGCCAGCCTACATTCACAGACACTTAGGTGCTGGGGCACATGGCCATCAGGCCATACAGCCACACCAGAGCCCTAGGTTTTCATTGAAAACACCAAATCCAAAACAATTCCTTTGAAAAGTCCTACCCTGCTCTCTAACATCACTAAGTCTCTCATTTCTGCTTTGAGAACACCTTCCCCAGGGATATGTTGGGAAATCACCATCTGTCTTCTATGCTGCCTGATCAGTAATGGAAACTGTCTCTCTTTCGCAGCTCCAACGTGCAATCTATCCTGCAAGAGAAGGGGCAGGCCAGGCCAGATAGACCTGGTGGGATAAGGTCAGAGGGAAGGCCACAGGCCACAGGCCATGGAGGTGCCTGGGGGGACAGGTAAAGGGGAGGACATAACTACCTCTGGCTTCCCTGGTGTGGCCCCAGGACCAGGACTGGTCAGGGTGGGGTCTGGGAACAAAGTGGGATGAGGGTTCACCTGGTGAAAATTTAATCCTAAGCACTAACACACCAGAATGCCTGGGTTAGAAGAAGGAAGCTAAGTGCTGGGCAGTGGACCCTGGGAACTATTTTTGCCAAAAACTCTGATTCCTGTGCTCCCTGAAACTGATCCCACTAGGGGGCACTGCTGCCTCAAGCTCTGAGCGGCAGTCAGCAATCCAGGGTCTCATCCCTCCAGCTTTCCAAGTGAAGTTGAAACATAAGAAATCACAGTCCATTCCTTCTTTGGGAATATAACATCTGTTTCTTTTTTATTTTAATTCCAGGTTAGCCTGAATTTTGCTGTAGTCTAATCCTGGCTAAGGCATGGCAAATTCCCATCCAGAGTAAGGCAACAGTTTCCAAGGAAGGGATTTCTTTTTTTTGTAGTATGTGGGTAGTTCCCTGGCTGGGAAGCCTTAAGCCACTACACCACTAGGGAACTCCCAAGGAAGGGATTTCTGATACCAGCCAACCCAGGACCAGAGGGCAGCAATTCTCTTACTGCAAAGAAAACTTCAATGTGATCATGTGGGATAGAGAGAGAGACCAAAAATCCCATTCTGGGTCAAGTTCTCCAGAACAAGAGGGGCCGGAAACCAAACTATCACTCAGTAAGGCCTGTTTCAGGCTGCCCTCTAACACCTACAGGCCATCAAAATAAAGACAAAGGAAACACTAACTGATACATATCTCAGAAAGGACAACTTTCCCTCCTTTACAAAGGCACCTACACCTCCCAACAGAAAAACAAGCAAAGGATATGAGCAGAGAGCTCACAGAAAACAAAGGAGGAAAGGTTCAAACAAGTGAAGACATGCAACTACATTCAGACAAAGGTGTACTGAGAAACCATGCTCTACCTATTACATTGGTTAAAACCCAAAAGCTCACCAAGACCCTGTGTTGGCAGGCATCTCACATGTTGCTGGTGAGAGTATAGCTTGATCATGCCCACAGAGGGAAATGTATTTCACCTATTTGGCAATTCCACTTTTAGGAATTTATGTTCTGGATATATGGGCACACATGCAAAATAACACATGCGTATATGGTTGAGCAGTATGTCTTACAGCAGCAAAAGGTGGAACCAACTATATGCCCAATGGAAGAGAATAGCTAAGTTATACTGTTAAATTGAGAGGGCAACAGTCTAAGGGGATGTGCAGTGTGCTACTGCTGTGTAAAAGGGAGAAAGCAGGTCAGTGTTTGCCTGTATAGATCAGTGAGGGAGGACACATGACCGGACGCTGAAATGCATCCTGCCACCAGGATGGGACTCAATAAATATGTGATCTTTGCAAAAGCTCAAGTGAAAAAACAATTATCAAAATGTTCACAGTGATTATTACTGGATGAGGGATTATAGATGACTTTTATTTTCTTTATACTTTTCTGTATTTCCTAAATATCTATAATGAACACATATTGTGGGTAAAATCAGAAAAAAATTAACACAAAAAAACACAAAAAGAAAGTATCCTGGAAAACCATCATCTCTGGGCTTAGATGACACGTGGTGTTGGCGGGCATAGTCTTACATCAGGTCCATCTCCAGTGGGGAGAAGAGTCCACTGGGATGGAGTGAAGCCCTGAGAAGGCCAGGAGGGAGCAGTGAGGAGCATCTACGTTCAAAGGAGAATGTGGGAAAGTTAGGGAGGGAGGGAGGAAGGCACAAAGAGGTGATGGGACAGGAAGGCACTGAAGAAGCCTGTACCCACACACTATCTGTCTAGCAACATGCCCAGTGCCATGTGGTCCCCTCAGCTGTAAGTGATGGCCCCTGTGAACCAATGAGCCAGGTGCAGGGAAGAAAAGGCAAAACTGACAGGTGGGCTATCACTTCGGCACTTAACCCCCCCAAAACCCCCATTCCTCACCCCTGCCCCCCACTGCAGACCCAGGGCCAGGAAGTAGTGGTCAGAGCCACAGGACACCCTTTATTTATTTATTTATTTATTTGGTATGTAGGTAGCTCCCTGGCTGGGAATCGAACCCGGGCCGCAGCGCTGACAGTGCCAGCGCCGAAGCCTAAAGCCACTATACCACCAGGAACTCCCAGGACACCCTTTAAAAAGAAAGTTCTTTGCTTGTCCAGATTTAAGACAGTAGGTGCCAAGCCACAAATATAATCAGAACTGTGAGGTTTCTGCTGTCTCCAAGGCCTGCTGCCTTAATATCTCAAACCCCCAAGTTACACCGAAGAGGGAAGAACTCATCCAACCCCAGCTTCACGCTCTGAGCCTCAGTTTCCTCATGGGTGAATTGGTGACAGTGACACCCACCGAATGAAGGCAGACCCAGAACCTGGCTGTGTCATGCTCAGTAAAATGTCACCTTGCATTTGAGGACTTAAAAGCACTTTTAGGTTCTCATGTGTAACTTCAGGTTCACTTCCTACTTAAGCCACGTCTGGAGGTGACTGTTCCAGCTGGGCACACATCACTCTGCAAAGGAGCTGGCACTTTTTGTCCTCTTTCACCTCCATCTCCACAGCACAACAGGAGACCAGCACTCAGCAGACGGAGTCCCACCTTCAGACACTGCTCAGGCAGTAAGGCCCACGAGAAGGAGAGGCACAGAGCATGTGCCACCCACCTGTCTTACCTGTCATAAGCTTCCTTGAGGTCCCTCGCCAACTTGCACTTGGGCAGAATGTGATGGAACGGGGACTGAGGACCATCATTTGCTATAAGAATTGCAACAACACAGAAGGATTTAGAGCCTCCAAAGCAAGGAACTTGCATAGGCTAGAATAGAAAATACCTTTAAACACAAGTTTAATTTAAGAAGAATTTTAAGTAACTTTAAACCAAACATCAGGATATTCCCCATTGCTTTTTATACAATTTTTGCATCCAGGGGAATTAAAATTAGACTTAGGTTGATTTGTTCAACTGTTTTAGTATGAAATATCTGTATTTAAACTTCACCACTGGCCCCACCTAACCCTGCAGTCACAGGCATCACAGGAACAAAGCATTTCACTGGCTACCCCTAAAGGTTTCTTTCTACCTCAGACCACAGAGCCATCTTCTGCCTCAGAGACCATGTATTTCCATACTTCATCCCACTCTTTCCCCAACATGTTTACAAGAATGTAATTTATTTTTATGACTGAAAGCCTTTTATTCATCCTTTCTCATGTCTAACAAAACATTTATGTACTAAATTGAATTTTTAAACATTTCCTGTGATAAAGTCACAGACTCTAAAGAAAATATTTTAAAAAATAAAACTTCTAGAGTGTTATTAATTAGTACTTAACTGGCCAAAACAGAAATATATTACACATTTTGACAACAAATTGTCAAACATAAAAAGTAAATTTTTACTGAAAATGCACCTGAGTGGGACAGTTTATGTATGCTGATCACTGCTTTTACTTATTGCTAAAATTGGAAGGTTCACCCTCTAACTGTGCTCCTCGTTTTCTCCTGTTACAGAGGTGCTGACCTGAGTAGACGGGGAAGTGAAGGTTTGTTACAGGTAGGTGTCTCCCTGCACTTTGAAATACTAATGGATGCCAAAAACCACATGGTGATCTATCAGCAAATATTATTTTTAATAATTTGCCAGTTGATAACTCGTTTAGGTCCTCCTTCGAGTTAGTTGAAAGCACCCACCCTGCCAGCTCAATATTCCCACTGGGCCCTCGGCATGTCCTTCACCCTGGAGAGGCATGTCCGGCGGCACCAGGGCCAGCAGGCAGTCCCTAACCTGCATGAAGAGAGGGAAATCAATTCCAACACATCAGTTCAGGAAAGTGGGTCCATAGCTGTGCCCCCAGGGAGTCTTCTTTTGCACCCAGGACATGCTCAGCCCAGGGTGAAGCTCATGGAACCCCTGAGTGCCTCAGTTTCCACATACGCAAAACAAATCAGGCTCTGCCCGGAAATGCTGCCTGCTCTGCGGTGCTTGGGTAGGAGAGTCTCCTGCCAGACTCACCATCGGCCACAGCAGACACCTCGTCCTGCAGCGCAAGGATCAGCTTGGCCTCCCGCGTGAGGTACTGGCAGCGGCGCTCCTCGTGCTGCAGCACAGTGGCGATACGTCGGGAAAGGTTGTGCAGGCAGTTGATCACCGAGGGGTCCGCATTGGCCTGTGGAAGAGGCCACACTGGACTCAAATGCAGCCTATGTACTTAGGTACAATAGTACACGCACACAGCAAACACTCAAACCATAAAAGAGTTCTTCTCCACTCCTTTTCCCCAGGCCCTCTCCAGATGTCACTGCTGTCCCCAGTTTCTTGTGTCCCTTTAGGGCCATCCACAGAAATGCCACTCCACTCAGCATCCTATCTTGGGGATGGCTGCTTGGATGGCAGCACAGAGATGGCTCTGTGGGGTCCCCCAATGTGGGAGGTGGGGAAATCAGGCATTTCTTTTTTTTTTTTTCTTTCATTTTTTATTATTGGGGTGACACCAATTAGTAAAAATCACATGGATTCCAGGTATACAGTTCTATAATACATCATCTATGTGTTATGGCATGGGTCAGTTCTCTTTCTATCACCATATACATGTGTCCCTGTCCCTTTTCCCCCAGACCCCTCCCTGCTTACCCTCAGGTAACTACTAAACTATTGACTGTGTCCATTAGTTTTGTTTCTTTGTTGTTTTCAATTTTACATTCCACATGAGTGGAATCATGTAGTTCTTGGTTTTTTTCTGTTGGCTTATTTCACTTAGCATGATGATCTCAAGATCCATCCATGTTGTCAAAAATGGCCCTATTTCATCTCTTCTCATAGGTGAATAGTATTCCATTGTATAAACATACTGGAACAAGGCATTTCTAACAAGGAAAGAAAGACTCACATGCTGCAGGGTACCACACTGGGGCCACCCAGAAAAGCACAGCACAGATCAGGCATCTACTGCCTGCAGAGGCAGCCCAGTGGCACAGCAGAAGGTGCAGATCTCTCTGTCCACCTGCTGTGTGACCCTGGGTCACAGGCTCCCATCTGAGAAAGGACAATAGTGGCACCTCCCTCACCAACTAGTGAGACACGTCAAGTGCTCAGAACAGAGCTTACTGGCAGCGAAAACCCTGGCAGTGTATGTGGTTACCAGCATACTGCTGACTGCTAGTGGACAGGACTGGCTATGTCAGGATTCAATCCCACAGCCCCTGTTACAACAAGGACCCACAGTATAATGAACAGAAGCATTAGACTAATTGTTCACTGAATACTTTCTGTCCTCGAGGTTAAGTAGCTCTTCCCAATAGAAATGAGCCTGGCTAAATGAACCAGAAGGCTGCTATCAGGGACTGCAGGCAGGCCAGGCCAAGGGTGGAGCAAGTGGCTGTGGGGTCAGTGAAGATGCTCCATTGAGCAGATAACTGGCCAACCATGACTCAGTGCTTCAGGGGGCCAACAGGGTGGCTGAGTCATCCTATGGTGCTGCTGATTAGAACTTCTGGTGCTGCTCCCTCTCCTGTTTATCTGGTAGGCAGGGCCCTGCCCATGGAGTCTAAGCCAGACTTCTGGGCCAAGACCTGAGCTAGATTCAGTAAACACCTTCACCACCTGGAGTCAGGGGGCTTTTCTAAACCCCCCAACAGAGCTATGTTCACAAACAGAACTCACACCTGGCAGCACTCCTGTGCTGAGGAGAGGACTAAAGATTGCTTTCATGCCATGCCCACCACCAGGCAGCAGCCCTGCCCCTTCATGTCAAGGGCATCCCCTCAAGAGTGTCTCCTGCAAGGTTATGGAACTATAGGATCTGAGTTGTACGGTGTATACAATTGCCTCAAAGCAAAATACTCTTTTAGAAAAATCTGTGTAAAAATACTCCCATAGCAAAGCAAAGGTGGGAGAACGATCCCAGACACATGATTATTCCCTTTAAGAAGTAATCAAGTCCACAATAGTGGATTAGTTAAAAAAAATAATAAAATTTAATTTAAAAAAATCAAGTCACACCTGAGAACCTGACGCTCCGCTAGAGGTCCTACTGGTTGGGACAAGACAGTTGTTGTAAGTCAGATGCTCAGGGCCAGTTTGTTCCACATCCCCAGACATCAAAGGCCTAACGACCAGCACTGTTGGAGTGTGCCGAGGTGCCCTGTCTGGCTGTACAGGCCAGTAACACCACTCAAGGTGCCTGAGGCTGTGTGTGGCCATGGCTACAATGTGCCAGCCCTGAGTGGAAGCTCTTAGAAATGCCACACTTTACTCGTATGTGATATGAAGCAGCATAAAGTTTAGGGCACCACTTAAGACACTTTCTCACCCCCAAAATCTGTACCCAAATGTAATTAGGCCTTCAGAGCTAATGTCCAGTTTGCAGGAAATACAGAGAGCAAATCTGACAAAACAATGAGATGAGTCCAAACATGGAACATTCGATGGGACAAAAGGAGGGGAGAATCTTAGAATGGCAGAGACCTAGACATACACCATATGCTTGTGTGGGCTGGGTTTTCATCCTGGTTCAGACAGGCCAACTGGAAAAAACGTGGCAACTGGGGAACGTTCCAGTGGACCATGTACTAGTTGATACCAACTTATGGGAATTTTATCAGGTGTAAAAAGGTTACCTGGTATAAAATAAATATCCCTATTTTTATAGAGATGCCTTCTGAAGTATGAAGGGGTGAAGAGACATGAGGTCTGGGACTTGTCTTGAAACACTCAAGCAACAAGGTAGGGGGCAGGTGCAAAGGTGACAGTTGTGGGATCTCAGAGATAGGCATATGAGGTTTATCAAACTACCTTCATTAGTTTGGGGTTTATTTAAAACTTTTCAAAGTAAAGTAAGTATACATTTACATATGACTACTGAAAAGAAAGAAAATTTTATCCACCATAAAATACCAACTCTTTACATTATTTAAAATTGACCCCACTCTTCAACATTATGGCCTATGATATCTGAAGTCGAATACTATCTTGTTTGCTACTGCCTTTACCTGGCAGTAATCTATATTCCTCCAGGTTCTGATATCATCCCCATTTCTCACCTTCAATGGCCACAGAACATGCCAGTGTATAATAACCACCACCTTGTTTCATTATTCCCCAGCTACTGGATACCAGGATTATTTCCAGCCAAATCATTATTACAAAAATCTTTACACAATTTTAAAACATGCTTGTTTTCTTGACTGCTATATCCAAGGGTGTCATCCATTCTGCTATCACATGCTGCCCACAGATGAGGGCCTGCCTGCAACATCTGGGGTGGAGCTGTGGCTGCTTCTTACTGCCCATCCCACAGGAGCTATCGGTGCTAACAGGTGGACAGCATTCATCCTGGTGTTTGTCTGCTTGTTTTTTACTTAATTGAGTTCTCTTTGTGGATATTTGTGTTATGCAATTATAAAAGTAATACAAGGATACTGTGAAAATACAAACACTACAAAAGTGCAAAGTAGAAAGTAAAGGTCTCCGGGAATTGCAAACCCCAGGGACAGCCACCACTAACCATTTTATTCTAACTTGTAGTTCCTTATTTATTTATGCCAGTTTTAAAAATGAAGCTCCATTCTAAAGGACCTTCTCTCCAACATTATTTTGATTTTAAACAATTCACAGTGAGACCTGTGGTCTCCACATCAAAAAAAAAAAAAAAAGCGACAATGAAAAAGAACACCTTCAACATATAGATGATGTAATGCAGAACTGTACACCTGGAACCTATGTAATTTTTACTAACCAATGTCACTCCAATAAATTTAACAATAAAAATAAATAAATACATAAAAACAAAAAACATTGTTAAGTGTGATAATGGTATTTTTAAAGAATCCCTATCTTTTAGAGATACATGTAAAGATTCATGTGGGTAAAACTATATAATATCTAAAATTTTCTTTAAAAGACTCCAGAAAATATAAATGAAATTTAAAATTAATAACTGGAGACTAGATAAAAGAATGACAAAATAGTGGTAATTGTAGATGCTAGGGGACAGGGACAAAATGGTTTAGCATACTGATCTTCCTTGTGAATATTTGAAAAGTTTCCCAATAAAAAGTGAATTTAAAAAAAAACAACATCTCAAGACTCAGAATAGCATCTAATTTTACAGGTTCTCTTTCCGCTCCACCTTATTTCTGCTACTCTGAGGTTTTCAGAGCACACACTGTTCCTTGTCACTGAAATCACTCATACTTTTTCACTCATACTTCTGCATAAAAGCTGCTATGAAGACCATATGCCCAGGCAGAAAGAACTACCGGGTTCTTTGGTGAAAACTAATATTGGATATTTCAGAGGAATGCCATTATTTAACAGTTACTGAATATAAATTTCCTAGGTATTCCAAAGTCACTTCATAACATAAGCCAGTCCTTACTCAGGGGTGCTTTTTATGTTTATTTGGATCCCTTATATTTTGACAGCTTTATTGAAAAGGAATTTCCTGTAACTAATAAAAACACAATTTCAGACACCGCTGGGAACTGCTTTAAGAACATTAGGCTTAATTTAAAAAAAAAAAGAAATAACAAGTATTGGTGAAGATGTAAAGAAACTGGAACCCTCATACATTGCTGGTAGGAATATAAAATGATGTAGCTGCTGTGGAAACAGTCTGGCAGTTTAACAGATAGTTAAACAAAGTTATCATATGACCCGACAATTCTACTCCTAGGAATATACCCAAGGGAAATGAAAACACGTGTCCACACAAAAATTTGTACACATATGTCCTTAACAGCATTCTTCATAATACAACCCAAATGTTCATCAAGAGATGAACAGATTAACAAAATGTGGTCTATTTATACAATGGAATATGATTTGGCCAGAAAAAGGAATAAAGTACTGATATACAACTAGAAATAATCTCAAAATCACTATGCTCAGTGAAAGAAACCAGACACCAAAGGTCACATATTATAGGATCCCATTTATACAAAACATGCAGAACAGACAAATCCACAGAGACAGATAGGGACTGGTGGTTTCCAGGGGCGACCACAGGGGACAGAAAGGGGACTAACTGGTCTCCTTTTATTGCAATGAAAATATTCTGGAACGGATAGCAGTGATGGTTATATAACAGTGTTACTAGATGCCACCAAACTGTACATTTTAAAATGGTTAAAATGATAAATTTAATGTTATGTGTATTTTTTTTTAAAGGAGGGAAACAATGAGGGCAGACCAGTGCCATGCCCACAGCAGTCTGAACACTCACTGGAAACCAGCTGCTGTATTCCCGCCGACCCCTCTCCCAGATCTGCCCGTGCTCTCCGGCCATTTATGCAAAAACACTCACTCACCCTCAGTGCAAATACCACATTAAAAAGAATCATGGTGGGAGCTTCCCTCTTCGGGGATGGGTCTGTTTTGGAGACCTGTAAAAGAGGCATAATTCTACTGAATGAGAGCCACCACTTCCCAAGAAGAGCTAATTAGTGCTATCCTATTTTAGGTATGGGAAAAGGTTCCAGAACATAGCAGAACTAGAGAAAAAGAGAGCTCTAGGGCAGGAGTGTCCAACCTTTGGCTTCCCTGGGCCACAATGGAAGAATTGTCTTGGGCCACACATACACTAACGATAGCTGATGAGCTAAATAAAATTAAATTTTAAAAAGTCTATGCATAATTTTCATAATGTTTTAAGAAAGTTTACGAATCTGTATTGGGCTGCATTCAAAACCATCTCGGGCTGCATGCAGCCCGCGGGCTGTGTGGTCTGGACAAGCTTGCTCTAGGGTATTGGAGCAGCGATCAGTGCCTTTGCGTGGGCAAGTGGTGGCTGCACTGAGGGATGAATGACAGATGAGATAAGAGTAGGAAAGACAGTGATATAACCCAAAGTGATGAAGCTTGCCCCAGTTTACTGAAGTGAGCTGAGGTGCCCAGAGGAGACAAGATGGAAAGGGTCTTAAGCAGGTGGAGTGCTCTCTGCCCAGACCCCAACACCCCCTCCACCATCGCCAGCATCCACCTGAGTTTTCCAGGCTGTCTCTGCCAGTATAACAAGTACTCAGGACGAATAATGCCCAGAGCCAGCAGAGACAGGGCTGCCACTATGGCATCCAGCCAACCCAAGTCAGGATCACCAGATGACTACAAGCATTGCCACCAGGGGGCATCAGAGTCCAGGACCCCAGCTCTCCCTGGGCCATCCACTGGCTTATCATCATCCTGCCCATCACTTGTTTTGCAGGGTGTGACTGCTGGCAGGCTGCCCAATCTCCCCTCTGTCACTCACAGGTCATCAGTGGGGACTAAGCCCTGTCTGCAGAGACCAGTGAGGAAGGAGGGTGCTGTCCGTAAGGTCAGGTGCACCCAGCCACGGACCCACATCTTGGCACCTCCAACCCCCTCAGAAGCTCTCTCCATGGGCTTAGTTATGAAGATTTGAGGACCACATCACAGACCCTCACACAATTTCTGGATCACATAAATGGAGCTAAATCTTATACTGTCATATCAAAACCCTTCTGAACCTGAGTGATGCTGTTGCTGATTCTGTGTACAAAGACTAGCAGGTTCTAGTGTGCAAATTCCCTTGACTCAGTGCATTCAATCTTGTTACATACTGTAACATTTCATTCATCAGAGAATGTATATAAAGGGTTTCACACAATAGTAAGAGCTAAATAATAATATTGGCTATGATATCACTTAATAAGAAAAAATGCTTATACCACCTGATAGAAAGTTCAAGGGTTTGGCAATGCTGTCGAACTCATTCTCTTGACCTCCCCTAGTAACAGACACCTTATATATAAAAGGGAAGGCCAGAGGCAGTAGATGCAAACAGCAAAAGCTAGGGGGAAGGACTGAAACTCCAGGGCAAGGATGCCTGTCTCTTTCTCCAGTGGACCCTCAGGTGCTATGAGGGTGTGCACTGATTCCAAGTACCTGATCAGGACTGTTGCACAATGGCTGCCTTCACCAGAGCCAGTGCCAGCCACCGCTCCCTGAGGGCCTCAGACCAGGATGGGCCACTCCTGCCCAGGGAGAACCCCACCTGCTCAGGAGGCCCTTACCTGTCCCAGAGCATGCTGCAGGAGTGTCGGGTGCCCAACAAATCGCACATTATCGATCTTCAGTTCAAATTTTTGACCACACATTTCAGACTTGGTTGCCAAAATTGTTGCCAGAATGACATCTGAAAACCTTAAAATTAAAGAAAGGTAGAGTGGAAAAAAGTGAACAAGGGATCACAGCCCCATGCCCACTGCCCTCAGAGGGGAAGGGTCTCAGTATATGGCAGCATTGTGCGCAAAGTAGCTGTATCTCCACTGATAACCTGGAAGCTTCTATCAGTTGCCTTTTGAAGCAATCCCCAAGATTGGGGACATACAATCACCAGAATTACAAGGTAAAAGGCATGAGAAGCATAGACCAAAGGCACATGCTGTCATTTCTTGGCATGCTCTATGAAATTCAGGAGAGAAACAAGTTGCAGTTTGCTTTTAAAGGGAGAAACAACAGCTGGAGCTGGCACTGCCCTGAGGAGCCGCTTGCTAAGGCTCACAGCTTGATGAGCTCTACTACCAGGCCCACCCAGGTTTGCTGCACCCCTCAAGCCCCAGGACCCTTCAACCCTTTAATGCTGAGTAAAAGGTGAGGGGACAGCACTAACTGCAGCATGCTAATTACCTTCCTCAGCACAGTTGCCTTCCCTTACTCTGAACAGTGAAACCTTCCAGTTTTTATTAAGGGAGAAATATTTACGATGTGCAAGATATGTAGACCCACTGATATGGTATGAACACAGGGATGCACAGGACTTGATGCGAGGTACAGAGAAGTAGGAATGGCTGTGGTAGGGTGCGTGAGAGCAAACTTGGATACGACTCTGTAAAACTTGAGTTCACCACTTTGTAAGGTGCATCTGTACACTTAACGTCTCCTTACTGGCAACCCCGTTCCTTCCTGCCCAGGGCGATATGGATAGGAAGTCATCACAGGGAGGAGAGTGCTGGAGGTTCAGTGCAGACTCTTATCTCAGAGCCAAGGTTTGGGGGTGTCCACTTTAGAAACATGATGTGTTGTGTCTGAGCTGGAGCCAGGAGGGAGACAAGTCCTGTGTTCATTTCTCCATCCAGGACAGCATTTCTAACATCTAGATTGGGAGAGCACATTCACTGTGTTGGAGAAGGTGGCTCCAGCTCCCTCAGCAGAGAGACCCCTATAGTCTTGGAGGCCATCAAGGACAGACATTCCAGTGTGCATCCTAGGCCTTTGCCGAGGAGCTATAGTGAATCTGGCACCACACCAGATGCATTTCTCCTGGAGGACCTCAAGTTGGGGGAGGGAGGTGACTAACACCATACCTCTCCACTGTCTGAAGAAAAAGGGTGGTCTGCTACAAACTGCTGCTTCAGCTCAACTCTGAAATAGCGAATTTGACTCTTGGGATAAAAGGATCTAGGAAAGGGACCATTTGCTCAGGGCTTCTTACACATGGCAGGGCTCACCACCTAATATAAGAGTAACTTGGAGCCAGCCTGCAGCAAGAGCCATGCTGATCAACCAGCACACAGACAAACTGCAAGACAAGCAGCAATGGGACTCTTTCCAAGTCTCTCCCCTGAGGATGGGCAGGGAGCCTAGAACTGCTAAGGCCTTGGGGGAGAGGGGTGTCACATTGCTTTCTAGCCTTCCTCCAGGACTGACATGGTCTTCTAGGCATCCTAGATCACCCTGTGGCTCCCAGACAAACCAGATGCAGAGGGTTTTCCTCTTGCACAGTCAGGACTACACTCAGACCTTCTAATACCAAGGTTGTCAGAGACATTCTGGGAAATGTGGGGTCCGCAGCCCAAGTCCTTGGATACCCAATGCACATGGAATACTGCTCTCTGGACTGATTAAATTAGAGACAGAAGAGTCCAGTGCTTAGACCAGGAACATATATGCTTTCTTCAAAAGCTCTAAATGGCTCACTCTGCCCATCTGAGGGACATGGTGATGGTGAGGGAGGATTCAGGGTGACAAACACAAACACACACTTCTACCGTAGTGACTGATCCAGTGCCAACATTTCACATCCTATCTGAATAAACAGCCCCTCCACTCTGCCCGTCGGGACTCAGGGACACAGAGATAAGGGATAGAAAACAACCTACTACTACTCAAGAGAGTTCACTTTTTCTTGTGATAGTCAAACACCACCATTGAAAACCTCCTCTCTATCATGAAGAGCTATAGATGGGCATTAGCCCTGGCCCTCAGCCACCAGTCCAGGAACTGGTGTGGGATAGGTCCTGAGATTCAGAGGCAAGCAGTGGTGGTCCAGTTCACATTCATTAATATCCAAATCCAAAAGCACCCTTCTGAGAGCCAAATAAAAAGTGCTTCCCTCCAAGCCCAGAGAGGCCAGGATCTGTAGAAGGAGCCACCTGGAAAGCCAGGTGCTGCTGAAGTTTAAAAGCCATAATGCTCTAAGTGGCCATTCAGGGAGGGCCCTCTAGGGTGGCCAGCAGGGTGGTGTTTGGCCACTCTGCTTATCTGAGCAAGTGTGGCCCACATAGAAACCCACTCACCACTGCAATATTACACACTTATGATGAAAAAAGGACTTGAGTGGCTTTATACTTTATATAGTGTGCCTGCTGACAAGCATGCACAAAGACACAAAGATGTATCATGAGATCTGGGGGTAGGGGATATAACTGTTATAAACAACAAACTGGAACAAAAACAAGTGATACTATTCGTTTGTTGTTTCCAAAATTCACAAAAATCCTTTCCCTTGTTTTAATAGTAAAAGGCCCGATAAATACATTGCACATAATTAAATAAATGTTATAAAAACTAACATTCTTAGAATAACTTAGAAATTAAAAAACAATGGGAGTTCCCTGATGGTGTAGTGGCTTAAGGCTTCGGCGCTGGCACTGTCAAACGCTGCGGCCTGGGTTTGATTCCCAGCCAGGGAGCTACCCACATACCAAAAAAAAAAAAAAAAAAAAAAAAAAAAAAAAAAAAAAAAAAAAAAAAAAAAAAAAAAAAAAAAAAAAAAAAAAAAAAAAAAAAAAAAAAAAAAGAAATTAAAAAACAAAATCAAAATGCATTTAGGAAGATGAACAGCCCAGCTGGAAAACAGGCCAAGACCTTCTATTTCTGCCAAGACATTTGGGAGCAGGGCTTTTTCTCTGGTTTGGCCAAAAATGGAGAAGAGGGACAGCATAGAAGGGAATTCGACCCTGCCCATTCCCATTTTTGGGGGACTCACATATGCTCCGTATGCCTCCAATGCCAGAGGGGATACCCTGTCAGGGGGGACAGGAGGGTCCCATCTTATCCCTGCTCCCCTAAAGAAGTGCCATGGGAACATTTTTGTCTCTAACAGGCACACACAATAGCATCTAAGCTCAAGCATCCATGTAACACCAGGTCGTTGGGAGAGGCCCCCACTAAACCCCTCTGAGAAATGAAGGCAAGGAGTAATAATCAAGAGTCTCTCTAGAAGGGCAGTAGGCTAGGGAGACAAGAAGCCCTGATCCTGCTCGCCTACCACCTTCACAGGGCCACTGATGCCTGCCTGGAGGAGGAGGAGGTTTGAGTGTATGCCTGGTCACAGAAGTCTCCCTGGTGCCAGCCAACCTGGCCCAGTCCTCTGTAAAACAGCTAAATAACTCCAGGTGGAGAAAGGGCAGCAGCCATGGGGACTCACGGGAGATCGGGGCAGTGCGGTCTGAGTCAGAGCCTGTGTGCCTCATTAGTCATTCTTCAACATTGAGGAAAATCAAGAGTTAAGCACAATTACAAGAAGAGAAGGTAGCAGGAATCAAGACAGAAAGATGGTGGAGAAGTCTTGGTCTTACCCTGCAACCAATTGCTCATCGGTTGGAGGACATGGCTCGCTGAAATGGGAACAGGACCATCAAGACCAAACAAAAACACATAGATTTTTAAAATCATGAAAATTTATAGTTGTTTTATTAAAACAGTATTAAAGTCTACCAGAAGTACCACCATTAAACATTCTGTTGAGATCAAGGTTAAGCAACTTACTGGACAAGAAAGGATACACACACTCCCCAACTTGAAGACTTACCACAGAGTTTTCTCACTAAAGCTCAAATTCTCGCACGTGGACACATGCTAGGCAAGAATGAGAGTCAGGTTCCAGGAGCAAGAGCAAGGCTGGAAGACTTGGACCATAGCTCAACACCACATGTACTGGCTAGATGCCTGTGCACAAGTATTTAATTTCTGACGAACCACCTCAATAAGATTAAATGAGATCCTCATAGGTTAAAGCCTTATGAAAACTGCAGAATGCCACTGAATATGTCAGCCCCAATTCTTGAGATGCTAGGACTATGTGCACAGCGGAACTCCCTGAGCCTCTGCCCAGAACATGATTGTGGCCCCTTCAGCAGCAAGGTAGTCATAGTAGATCTACACATGTTGGAAAATGTCTGAGACCTCTGTACCATTCAGCCTGTGTCTTTTCAGAGAGTATATTTAAGAGTTAAAGGTCCTTGCACAGGTCTATGTCCTGCGACATGCTGCCTTCTGAGTTTCCTAGAAACAGAACGTAGGCCTGAGCCCCAGTGTGCACACAGCCTGGGAGGGGTGCCAGCCCGCCATGACGCCATGCTATGCCCACCGGGCTGCCTTGCTGAGCCTGCTGCTTCCCACAGCTCTCACCAAGAAACACACACTGTCAAAGACCCACACAAGAGAACACACGATGAAGAATCCCATTTTTCAGCAGCTCCCAAACTTGAGCTTCTTTGAATTCTGACTTTCTGAGTGATCTTGGGAAAGTCCACAAAACATTTTACCCCTCTACTACCTCAAACCACTAAGCTAAAGTGGGACTCCTACAACTTTATCTCCTTCACTTATAGATAAGTCACAACAAAATCCCTTTACTTTCAAAAAGGAAGAGGCATGTGGGGATTCCCAGTGTCAGCAGTATTCCATTTCCTTACTAGGGTGTGGTGGTGACCTAAACTCCACAGGACTTGTGTCTGCTCCTCTGAGGCAGAGCCATCAGCAAGTATTCTCACCTAGATGCAGATGTTCCCATGACAACTAGACCTGGGAAGGAAAGGCAGAGGTGCCTTGCCCCCAGCAGGCATCTTATAGAAGACAGCAAAACTGAGGCTCACTGTCGAAGGAACATGCTCAAGATCATACACTGTAAGAAACAGAGTGAGAATCAGACCCAGAACCTCGGAACCTGCACTTTGCTCAGCAATGTTGTCCTACAGGGATGTGCCAGTGTGGACTCAGCTGGGCCAGGAAAGGGAAGGATGATGCCCAAGGTCAGGGACAACACGACTTGTCCACTTTCTTGTGTACTGACCTCAGTTCCAGGAAGTAGGGGATCTTTCCAACACACCTCAACCCATGCGCCATAGAGGTGAAGCCATCAAGACAAGCCCCGAGGGAGCCCCATGTGCGCCTGGTATGGAGGACTTGCATGTTGTGTGGTAGCGTGCACTATGGCTCACCCGGATGAGGCCCCCATCCAAGCTAGGGCATGACTATACCTAAAAGCTGGACTGACTGCTTCAAGAAAGGTGGCCAAGCCCGAGGAGGTCAGTAGTGCCACCTGATTCTAGTGCCCCACAATGCCAACTGAGAGATAAAGGGTGGAGACAGAATCCTATGACAGCTCTGAGAAGGTCTCCTGGAGTTGTCTAAAGTAAAATGATTTCACAGTGTTCTGAAATGAAGTCAATTCTTCTCCAAGCCACCAGAATCTCCTCTGGCCAGCTATGCCTCGAAGGAGAATGCTGGTGGCTTGGAGAAGAGGTGACTTCACTGCAATCTGGAGAAGAGGTCAGAGATGGCCTTCAGGCGGGAGAGGTCGTGCTCATAACAGCCTTTACTGATAGCAGGCCTTCTCTTGGACCTCTCCTGTGGCTTTCTCCTTGCTGGTGTGGGGGATACCCAATGCAATTAAGCATGAGCTCCCTGGACCCTAATACCCAATAAACAGGGACACTCCACACAGACCATTCCCAGAGCTCCTTCTGAGTCTTCAGCAGCCTAAGCCTCATGTCCGCAGAACCTGGAGGAAGAACAGCAGGCAGCCAGCCAGCCGGCCTTGCTCACAACTAAACTGTGGCACAGGTGGAAGACAAAACATTCCCCACCAGCATACAGGGACTAACAGCTTTCTATGAGCCTGTAACAAATTAGAGTTTGTCCTAAGTTGCCAACTTTAAAGACAAGACAACCACAGACCTCTACATCAAGCAGAACAACTCATGGAATATCCCAGTTTCCCAAACTCCCTGCCCCTTTTGCTGGTCCCTCTTCCAAAGCCTGCTCCCTCCAGAGACAGTCACTGGACACGCCAGAGGCCCCCAACATCCTCACACAAAAAAATAAAAACCACATTCTTATAACGACACAACACTATGGCAACTGAGGTGCCTTGTCAGGCAACTTCAGGAAACGGTACTAATGAACTGCATGTCAAAGGCCCAGTGTGGGGACCTCAGCTACTTTCCCATGGGACAGTGGAGGCTAAGTCCTTTAGCTTACGAAGGCCACAGCTGTGTTTAGATGAACCTGGGACAGGCAATTTACAATCTTTCCTCTTCATCTAGGCCTGTGTTACCGTTTACTAAGCTTTACAATGAACCTAAGAAGACAGAAGTGGTCACTTCCAATGTTCGCATGGTAGCCCTTCCCAGAGACAGCAGGGGGGCACACAGAGGAAGGAACAGGACCTGCTTTCTTCCATGTTCCTCTCATAGGAGATAAAGGTCCTAGAGAGACATGGCCTCATCTGTTCTCGGACGTGCTTTACTAACCACACAGCCCACAGCAGGAACCTGTGACTGAATTACGCAGCAAGCCAGAGACTGGCAACCCAATCCTCAGCTATGCACTATTCGAAACACCCACCAAATGGAAACAAACAAACAAAAACCCCAGGTTTCTCAGGGGAGAAAACATCTAGGTCAACAGGAGAAAGGGCTCTGCCCAGGCCCAGGGACAGGACTAGCTCCATCACAGAGTGACTTGAGAGCCCTACCTGGAGTCGCCGTCCTGGTCTTCAGCATGGTCTCCGGTGTTGTTGACAGCGTATCTGCTGCGAGGCTTATCTGAGTGAGGGAAAAAAGGAGACATGGCTAAGAAAATAATCTTCCTTCCATATAGAGGAAGATTGTGGCGCCTTTAAAAGTGGTGGTTTTTAAAATGTAGTACATACACACAATGGAATATTAATCAGTCATAAAAAGGAATAAAGTTCTGACACATGCTACAATGTGGATGAACTTGAAAACATTATGCTAAGAAAAAGAAACCACATACAAAAGGACAAATACTGCACTTATATGAAATATCTACACTGGGCAAATTCATAGAGACAAAAAGTGGTCTAGCGATTACCAGAGGCTGAGGGAGGGATAATGGGGAGTTACTACTTGGTTACAAGTTTCAGTTTGGGGTAATAAAAAAAGTCTGGAAATAGACTGGTGTTGGTTGTACAATATGGAGAATGAATTATAGTGAATGTGATTAATGCCACTAAATGGTACACTTAAAAATGGTTAAAATGGCAAATTTTATATATTTTAATCATAATAAAAATGTTTGCAAAAAAAATTCTGGTTTCTAAAAAGTTATAACTTAGAAAATATTTTGCTACTATTAAGCTTAGAAGAAAATAATTATATATACTGGGTACCAAAAAAATGTATATACATTTTAAGAAAATAAGTTATCTATGCATTACATCAAAACTGATGGTAACTACTCTGAACACCTCTTGTAACTGCAGAAGTCAAATGTGACTTGCATTCATCTTTTGCTATCGGTATATGTTGAGTATTACAATTTCAATACAGTTTTTTCCTTTCTTAAAATGTCTATACTGTTTTTCTGCAACCTCTGTAAGTATACACACATACCCTCTCTGTGTTTAATGTCAACTAGGTTGGACAAAGCACGGGCAAAAGGAAGAATTTTTAAATGTCCATATACCATTATTCTTCATATACACAAATAGCAATACCTTACCAGAGGAATAAAGTTTAAAGACCTAAGAATGAACTTAAGAAGCTCATCACTGACAAGTTATTCATGCTCAAGAGGTCAATGAAGAAAATGGAAATGTTAATTAGAGGAGACAAAATTGAATAAAAAACGTACTATGCTCTTGAATGGGAAAATTCAACATAAAGATACCCTTTCTTCCCAGTTAATCAACATATTTAAAATGACCTCCAAAACTACACCGGAGTCTTGGGAACGGACCTAACACAGTCAATACAAACACAGGGAAAAGTAAGCAACAGCTGCCTTCTAATGCTGAAAAAGTAATGACAGTGACTAATTCTGTCTCACAGTATATATAACACAGTTCAAAGTTACAATAATTCATCAGTGTGGAACCCACACAGACAGCTCATGGGGAAAGATAAGAAAGGTCAAAAATAAACTCAAATAAACATGGGAATTCAGTATGTGATAAAGGCAGCAAAAGCATTCAGCGGGGGCAAGGTGAACTTTTCTAGAATGATGCTGGGACTAGGTAATCATATGGATGAAAAAATTATGTTGACTCTTTTTTTTTTCTTTCCATTACCATATATTTGTGTCCCCATACCTTCCCTCCAACCCCCCAACCCCCTATGTTGGCTCTTGACCCAAATACTTCCCAGCTGTGGGGCCCCATGTTCCCACATCTTCCTCGCCCATCACAGTGCCTGCTCCACAGGGCTCCAGGAGGCAAACAAGAGGCCCGCGTACAACTCTCAGCAAGTGCCCAGAAAATACCAGCTCCTAGTAGGAGGCTTTACCTTACACTAAGATAAACACATTTAAAAACAAGACAATAAATGTTTGACAAGAAAACATGAGAGACTCTTCCTGCTAATAATACTGGAGAGCCGAACACCTTTCTATGTATAACAAAATTCAGAAAGCACTAAAGAATTGACTGTATACTTGACTCCATAAAATCTAAACTATGTGGCAAGAACTACACAGAGGCAAACGGCTAAGCATATTCAACTTTGTCAAAAAGGCCTATTTTTATCCTGAATATATAAAGAGCTCCTCCAAATTTAGAAGGAAAAAATTCAAACAACCCAAGAGGAAATTAGGCAGTTTGTGAATAGGTTGTTCACTAAAAAGAAAATCCAAATGGAGCTGAAAACAGGAAAACACGCACACTCTCAATCCTAGACAAATGCACATTAAAACTATCAGATACAATTTTTCACCTATCTCATTAACAAAGATAAAAAATGTGATCTATTAAAAATAAAGACACTCTTATCTCTTAGCTCCAACCATCCCTTCTGGGAATTGATCTTATATTCTACAAAATGATAATATAGTTTATACAGAAAGTATATTCACACTGTTTATATTGGAAACCTAAATGCCCATTAACAGAGGACTGTATAAATAAATCACAGTATGTTCATCCCATGAGTCTGATCATAATTCTGACTCTACATACAAAATGTAAAGTGAAAATGAAAACAACAGGGCGGAAGAGTGTGTCCAGTGTGTTCACTTGTACTTAAAAAACATAAAATAATATGTGGATGTGCTTGTATTTATACAGAAGATTCTGGAAAGATGCACAAGAAAATGGTAACAGCAGCTGTTCCTACAAAGGGAAACGGTGGCTAGGGCTTAATGGTGGGAATAAACTTCCTTTTCATAATCTAAATCCCTTTGTACCTTTAAAACTTTATACCATATTAACAAATTTAAGTCATATTAAAACAAAATATAAATTACAAATTGAACATTTATGATAGTAAAAAACTGCAAATAATCTCAATGTCCATCCACAGCAGCTGTGCGCTACAACTAAGGGTGATCTCCATTTACTGATCAGAAAGTACTCCAAGTCATATAGTTCAATGGAAAAAAAGAGCCAGTACAGAACAATGCATTTGTGTGAGGGAAAAAAATCCCCAAAACAATACACTATTTTTCTATGGATACATAGTTGGCGTCTACCTACAGACAGACAATTACTAAAATGGTAAGTAGTTCTTCCTGCAATGGAGAAGCAGAACTGAGGGTAGGTGATCAAAGAAGACTTTCAAGGGGTTCTATAATTTCTTATTCTTTCCAAGTTGAATCATTTCTATGTCAAAAAATAATAATAATAAACGGAGCTACTCAAAAATGGAGCGGGAACTGCCATCCCAAAGACAATGCCTTGCACATCATATGCCTCAAATCTTTGAAATGTTAAAACATTCCAAAATAACCTTTGGACTGGACCTAAGCAAACTTGTGCCCCAAAGAACTGCCCGTTGCAAAGATAACAAGAAAGCAGATATTATAACTACTTGACTGATGACTAACTACCAAGAGACTGAAAATCAAAAACATTTTGTTTAGAATTAACATCACTATGTTATCTGACCAATAGAAATGCCTTCCTTCTGTTGATGTAATCATTCCCCTCCCCTTTCTCATAAACACCCATTGCCTTTGTCTCCTGATCAGGACACTATTTGGTTTTCCCTGGAATGAGTGGGTGCGGGATAGCTACTTATTTATCTCAAATAAATGTTTGTGACCTCCCGCTTTGGCCTCTTAATTTCAGGTTAACACACACAATGCTTATATATTTTTTCAAAGCTGCAGACACTGATGAAATATTAGCAATAGTGGCTTTGGTATGTTGAATTATGAGTGATTTTTCTCGTTTCTTTCCACTTTTCTACACTTTCCAAATAATACTCTATAATGAGTAGACATCGACTGTATGATCAGAAAAGGAAAAAAGTAAAGAACCTGAATTCTAAGGTGGGATGTGATGAGGGAAGGGGCCCCTGCTGTTGACTGCTCTGGTCCAACCTCCAAGCACTGGGCGGGAGCTCCAGCCCGGCTGCCCAGCGCTCACTTACTTGTCTGGGACGCCGGGTGCTCCTGGCTTCTCTGGAAGGGGTACCTGAACAGCAGTTTATTACCTCTGCTCCCCGAGCTCACCAGAATCACGCTGATGGGGCTGGTGTTGTCCCCCATCATACCGTGGGGCCTGGCGGGCGGGGTGGCCTGAGGAAGACGGAGCGGGGATGGAGAGTTGGGGGGTGGGGGGTGGGGTGCTCTGAGGAGGACGGGACGGGCGAGGAGTGGCCTGAGGAAGACGCGCCAGGGGGCGAGGGGGTGAGGGGTGGGCCTGAGGAGGTCCGGGACCAGGGAGGTGGGGGCCTAGGGGGTAAGGAAGGGGGCTCCGAGGAGGACAGGCCGGGGACGGCGGGTGAGGAGACCTGACCGAGGCCACGAAAACGACCGGCGCGGAGAGCCAGGCCGACGAAGTCAGCTCGACAGTCCAAACCTACGCCCCATCTAGCGGGTCCCCCCGGCTCGCGACACTTCCGCCACACTTCCGGTCAGGCAAAAGTGCCGAAGGTGCTTGCGCGCGCGCCGAGAGCATGTGCGCAGGCGCGGGCGACCGTGTGCGCAGGCGCAGTGCACTTTCCGGGAAGCTACGAGTACGCGTTGGAGCGATCCCTTCCCGCTTGGGAAGAAGGGCACAACCTACCAGCGTGAATGGGAAACGGAGGCCGGGTCCGCTCTGGGGTTCAAGGCACCTATCTCTAAATGTTGCTTTCTTTCTTATAAAAATAACACTTGCTTTGGGCAGAAAATTTAAACTTACAACTATAAAGTACTAAAATTTTTAAAAATCACTTCAATGGATCATAGATCTAAATGTGTAAGAGCTAACTAACACTATAAAACTCTAAATAAAATAAAGGAAGTAAGGAAGGCAGGGAGGGAAGGAGGAAGGAAGGAAAGGGAAAGAAAGAATGAAAAGAGCAGAGAGAAGAAAAAGAAAATATTCATGACGTTGAACTGGGCAGTCATTCCTTAGCTATGACACCAAATACACAAGAGACTAAAGAAAAAATTAATTGGACTTATCAAATTAAACACTTTTGTGCTTTAAAGGACACCACCATGAAAGTAAAAATAGCACCTACAGAATAGAAGAAAATATTTACAATTCCTATATCTGATGAAGGAATTGTGTCCAGAAAAAAAAATTTTTTAAACCCTTATAACTCAACAATAAAAAGACAACCAATTGAAAAATATGCAAAGGAAGTAATGTTTCTTCCAAAGAATGTAGACAAATGGCCAATAAGCACATGAAAAGATGTTCAACATCATTATTCATTAGAATAATGCAAATGAAAAAAAAAAGCACATAATCACACTAGGCTAGCTATAATCAAAAAGACAAAATAACAAGTTTGGGGGAGGAGGTGGAGAAATCGGAATCTTTGCACCCTGCTGGAGGGAATGTAAAATGGTGTGGAAAACAGTTTGGCAGTTCCTCAAAAGGTTAAATGTAGTGTTCAACGATACAAGCCAACTATTCCATTCCTAGGTATATATACCCAAGAGAAATGAAAACATAAGTCTACACAAAAACTTCCATGTTCAGAGCAACATTGCTCATAATAGCCAAAAAGTACAAACAAGTCACATGTCCATTAAATAATCAGTGGTGAATAAAATACGGTATAACCCATGCAATGGAATAGTATTCAGTCATAAAAAGGAACATGAAGTACTGATCCATGAATGAACTTTGAAAAAATATATAGTGTATAATTCCATTTATACAGATGTCCAGAATAGGCAAATCCATAGAGACAAAAAATAGATTAAATAGTCTAGGGCTGGGGTGGTTGGGGTGTGTGACTGTTAATGGTTCTAAATTTGGTTGTGGTAATTGTTGCACAACTCTATACTAAATATACTAAAACCCACTGAATTGCACACTTTCAATGGGTATACTTTGTGGTATGTGAATTATATCTCAATACAGCTGTTTTTAAAGTTAAAAAAAAAAATCACACACACACACACACCCTGCCCATTCCATCTCAGTCTTCCTTGGGAGGTGATTACAGTTAACAGCCTACTGTAGCTGTTTCCAAATCTTTCTCAAACACCTCAAATGCTTGAGAACATAACCACTTGACTAAAGGATAAACATTTTCTTTGCTGAAGTACACTTCTTGCACTGAAGCTGACACAAACATGTATTTTGTTAAGACAGATTGGTGGTTTAACCTGCCAGGGTGAACGATACATGCATTTGAAATGCCTCAGACTTTACTAACAATCACATTGCCTTACACGGGGCTGCATAGCATTGACTTTTCTTTTTTTCCAAAATTCCCACAAAGGAAAATGATGTCTCGTTCTATGTTGCATTTCTTTATTACTGAGGTGGAGAACTGTGTCACTTGATTATTTGCAAGTGTCTGAGAATTGCCATCTTGTTTTCCTTATGGGTTGTTTGTCCTTCTTTGATGGTTTGGACATGTTCTCTTTGTGAGGAATAGTTACCCTCAGTTACAGATTCTGCAAGCCTTTTTCCCAATCTGGTATGTTTTGATATTACATATAATCAAAAGTTTCCTGAGTGTCCCTGGAATGGAAATAAGGGCACAGAAACAGGAGGTGAGCCTAGGAAAGCTGGGCAGATGGGGAAGGAGGAGCCTGTTGTCTGGGAGTGATGGCCAGCTATGGTAATAGGGACCTCCCTACAGGGGTACCAGAAATCTGCAAGTGTCCAAATATAAGGACCATCTGGCTCCAGCCTTCTTCCTCAACATCCCTGGGCCATGCTGCTACCCCATCAGACAGCCCCATGGCCCCTGAACCTGAAGGAGCAGGTCTAGTGTCCAGGAAGGGACTCTAGGGTAGCTGTCTCTGGGCTGGGAGGCCCAGACTTAGAGGAACCCACCATTCCCTGATGACCCACTCAGGGTGCACTTCCTGCTAGCAAACTTCACAAGAGCATCCACTATTTATTTTTCAGTCTATATGGTTAATATCATTTCATCATAACATGCATTGGAACCCATGATGGAAGACCCATGACTGGGAAGACCCAGGAACCCATGACTGGGATCCTGACCCACAGAGGTCCTGGGTACATCCCTTCCCAGGCTGTCTTCAGAGGACTCGAGTACAGGAATGTCCAGGGTTGGACTGGAACGAGCAGAGGTCTGAATCCCATACCACCCTCACTGGCAGCAGCTCAGTGTCCACGTTTGTGGACCTCATGGGGCTGTCACAGAAGTCAGAGCTCATTGTCATTCCTTGGCCAGTCCAGCTTGGTGCTGCAGCCAGAGGGACTCCAGGATAGGTTGACGATGCTTTGGGCCTCAGGTTCCCCACCAGTAACAGGATTGGGAGCAGACGATCTCTAAGTGCAGTCCTAGCTTGAAGCCCTCACACTGTCTCCTAGATGATAATGTGCACAGGGCCAACCTTCACTCACTACAGGGTCTTCCCTGAGAACACCCCACCCCCACCCCACGACCTCTAAGTCCTAATTTTAAATTTAAACAACTCTTTTGTAACCTACTATTTTGAAGGTAAGTGGATTCTTAAAATCCAAAACTCCTGACCCTTCCTCCCAGCCTAGGTTCCCCCTAGGCAGGGACAGGAGGCCACTTGGACAGCCAGGCCTTATCAGTCCTGCCACTCAGTCTGGGCATGATAGAGCGACCACCATCTGTCCGAAGACCAGGCGGGGCTCAAAGACCCTATCTCAGACCCACCTCCACACCTCCACCTTCTATGATTCAGTGCTCCTGCCCAGGAGGAATAACTCACCCACAATAGTAACTACAATAATCTTGAATTCATCATACCATTGTCCCTTCAAACAGTGAGTTGGAGGCTATTCTAACCCCCACCTGAGAGGTTAAAACGGTGAAACTGGGGCTCACTGGGGCTCACAACGTTAATTAGCATGCCCGGGGTCACCCAGGGGCTGCTCTTATGGGGAAGGTCTGCAGATCCCCTGTCTCCCCTGAATAACTAGGGCCTCCCTGAACTTGGCTCCAGCTACACAAGTTCAGAACAAGCCTGGGGCTTCAAATTCTGTCCAGAGTCCAGCAGGTCTCAATGTCCAAGAGCGCAGGCTTGGATCATGGTGTCACAGGAAACCAAGGCCCAGACACCAAAGAGACTTGCCCGACCCCCAGAGAGCCTGCAGCCTGGCCCACACCAAACCTAGGTCTCCTCTCCCATTGGCACTGGTTACCTCCTCCACTGAAACTCTGAACTTATTTCATAACCTTCCTGAGCTTCCACTTCCACATCTTAAGTCCTGAGCCTATCCAACTGTGCTCAGGACTTAGAAGTCACTTGGTAGATGTCAGCTAAAACCAGACAGCAGATCTCACCTCACAACTACACAGAATCAGTCCAAGGGAGACTGGTGCCCAACTCCCAACACCAAACAGTACAGGTCTTAGAATGGTAATATAGGGAGTCCTCTACGCCTCAGCATTTGGCACAATGCTTATTTCACTTTTTAAAAAAATTGAGGTAAAAATTGCATAACACAAAATTAACCACTTTAATTTATTTTATTTTATTTTTTTATGTGGGTCTTTCCCTGGCTGGGAATTGAACCCAGGCCACAGTGTTGACAGTGCTGAAACCTAGCCACTACACCACCAGAGAAGTCCCAAAATTAACCATTTTAAAGGGAATTATTTAGTAGCATTTTGTGTGTTCACAATACTGGACAGCCATCATCACTATCTCATTTCAGAATATTTCCATCATCCCCAAAGGAAATCTAGTACCCATTAGGTAATTGCTGCCCATCCCGCCCAGCCCCTGGTACTCACTAGTCCACTTTCTGTCTGTATGGATTTATACCTATTCTGGACATTTCATATAAATGGAATCATGCAATATGTGGTGGTCTGTGTCTGGTCTTGTTGATGTAAAAACTGTTTTCAAGGTTCATCCATGTTATGGTGTGTGTCATGGCTTCATTTCTAAGGCTGAAGAATATCTTACTGTATGGACACACACCATGCTTTGTTTATCCATTCATCTACTGATGGACATTTAGGTTGTTTCCACCTTTTGGCTGTTGTGAATAGAATAGTACAACATTTTTAAACAGGACCAAAAAATCACTAACTTGTACTGTATTAAAATTATAAATTTCTGTTCAACCAAAACAGCATTAAGATAGTGGAGGCAGACTACACACTTGAGGGCAATATGACACATCAGACTGACCAAGAACTTACATCCAGAGTGAGGCTGCAAAGGGGTGCAGGTGGGAGCTTTGGGGGATGACAGAGCTATTGTGTATCCTGATTTGGGTGGAGATTACATGACTCTATACGCATGTCAAAATGCACAGAGAAGTACACTATAAAAGTCAATTTCATCGTATATTAAAATAAAATTAAAAGGAATATTGCCCTCATTATGTTAAAATGATGATAGGGTGAGCAATTTTGCAATCCTTAATAGTACATGATATTAGAAGAATTCTCTTTCATTGATGGAGCTTATCAGGCAACAGACACAGTCAGTACATCTTTTCTCAGCACCAGGTGGGCAAAACCATTGCTTTCTCAGAGGAAACCCAAGAGTCATAGAAGCAAGGGTGAGGGGACTGACATGTGGACTGGGTGGGCTAGCCATAGACCCACCAAGGAGCCGTGTAGGCAGCACAGGGCATGTTCCAGCCCAAGGAGGGTTAGTCTTGAGCCCTGCTCCTCTGGCTTCCCTTATTTTGTGATTCTGAAATGGACAAAAAAAGTGTAGAGCTGGGCTGCAAATGTAGGCATGACCACCTGGGCTGGCTGGGCCCCTATCTCTGCTGGACTCTGGTCAGGCTGTGGCCAACACCCCCTCTAAGGCCCAACAAGGGTGGCAGGAGTGATAGCTCCTCACCCCACCTATCCCTCCAGGCTCTGACTGCTCATTGTCACTGGATCTGATAAGACACCCCACCCCCACAGCCCCCTACACTCAGCTGACCAATGCCCACAACCTGGCCCCCACCCCCACTCCATACATATAAGGGAAGCTGGGGACTGAGTATCACGGAGGCCAATCCAGGGCTCATCCAGCTCCAGCTCTACCACCACCATGTCTCTGACCAAGGCTGAGAGGACCATCATCATGTCCATGTGGGGCAAGATCTCCACACAGGCAGATGTCATTGGCACCGAGGCCCTGGAGAGGTGAGTGCCAGACAGGCTGGAATGGTGCCAGGTAGGTGACAGTGTGAGGTCAGTGAGGACACAGGACAGTGAGAACAGGGGTCAGTGAGGAGGGAGCAGTGAGGAGGGGGCAGTGAGGAGGGGCAGTGAGGAGGGGCAGTGAGGAGAGGTGAGGAGGAATCAGTGAGTATGAGTAGTGGTGAGGAGGGGTGGATGGCAAGTCAGTGACCAGGAAGAGCAGGTGGATGAGGAGGGGAGATGAGAACTGTGTGACTCAGAACACAGGTCTCCACAAACATCTGCTGAGTGAATGAACGAACCAATGACTGAAAAATGGGGCCAGTGAGGGTAAGATAATGCTGTACCATACTGGAGGCTGAGGCAACAGGATCCCATACTGATCCTGTTTTTATTTAAAATCGTAATGTTCTGTGCAACGTGCATTTTTTTGCATTAATATTTGTGTTTTAAATTTTTGCATTAAAATGTGATTTATCCTGATTGCTGAGTTTTCCAGAGCAGTTTAGGGTTTGCGCCCAAGGGGAGGGCCGCGCTGGCCTTCCCAGGTCGACTCTTCCCCCCGCCCGCAGGCTCTTCGCCAGCTACCCCCAGACCAAGACCTACTTCCCGCACTTCGACCTGCACCCGGGCTCCGCGCAACTGCGCGCGCACGGCTCCAAGGTGGTGGCCGCCGTGGGCGACGCGGTCAAGAGCATCGACAACATCGCGGGCGCCCTGTCCAAGCTGAGCGAGCTGCACGCTTACGTCCTGCGCG